>JADGIF010000249.1:0-12882 GCA_018985225.1 Amoeboradix gromovi
GAAAGAAGCAGGACATTTATTAGTAATAGTATTTCCTCCTTATGGTGCACCTCCTTTAAAGAAGACTTGGTCTAGTTTTTATATTTGGTGTCCCAATCATTAAACAAAATCATGTCTTATCATCGTTCTTATTACGTTTTGATTCTATGCTGTATGTTCCTAAAGAGCTTGCGAAAACCGAGCTGAAGTTTGTCAAAGGTTGCTGTACTCATGCAATCATCTATCTTACTTGTTTTTGATGAAGCCTCTTCATTCATGATGTGCTTCCAAATCTGACATCTAAAGTGGGCCACTTAAATTTGCAGGGTGAGGTGTAAAGATCATTAATTTAGATGCATGTAACTTTCGTTTCACATTGCTATAAGCAGGTAATATGCTATATACGGAATTTCTACAATGTAGTTATGATTTATCCGTTTAATTAGAGACCTTTGCATCAATATGAGCATAAACACAGCTTGTAGTTTCAGGTTGAAATTACAATATTTACTGATTTTTTCGGACCCCGAGGTATAATTTGTCTCTTAAACTACTGTTTAACGACAACTTCCGAGCGAACCATTTATCTGCAGTTATAACTTCTATGAAGTCCTGCTCCATTAGCCAACAAGGACTGGATCCCTTTCTGGTAGGATTCCTGTAACAATCAGTCCATTTAGTAAACATTGGGTTTTCAAACAGCTGAGTCTCGTTGAATTTGCTATCCATTAGTAAAGTATGGAAAAAAGACTCATCTGGTATTCCTGTATGTTTAAAAAAATTGAGCCACGAGGTAAACCACTGTGTGCTACTAAACATATGCTCAATAAAAGGGCGGCTTAACATAATCCATTGAGATTCTTTATATATAGGAGCATTATTTGGAGTTATGTCATACTTTGTACAATCATCATCTACGCATCTTGCTCTAGTTCGCTGGCAAGCACTGTGGTCATATTTGCAAGCGGGGCTAGGTGCTTCGTCGAAAACTGCACAAGCTTCGGGATTTAAATTTGCCAAATAGTTTTCCAGAGTGCTCAACGGTCGAAGAGGTACGGTCATCCCGTCTAAAAAATAGAGGTAGTCATATTTAAACTCTCTGCTCATTTTTAGCAATAGAAGTTCAGAATATAATAAACTATATCTTCCCCACTTCGCATTTATTTGTTGGTCAACTACATGCACATTAAATTGCTCAAATTCGATTTTGGACATTTTTTTATCAAAATGTACTAGATAGTGGTGGTTCGTAGAGTAATAATTAAATAAAAACTGCTCAAACCCTTTCAATGTCTCTTCATTGTGTATCATAAACCCGAATGCTATGCGGGTGTTTGGACTCACCGGCCACATGTAGAATAACCCCCATAACAATATTAGAAGCGGAAACGTTATTCTTATGTCTAATGACATACTTCACGGTTGTTTTATCCTAGTCACGGACTCTCCACATGAAAAGTCTTAGTTTGCTGGTTAATTAAGCGTTACTTGAGAAAAACTGACAAAGCAGGTCGCTCTGTTGCAGCGGTTGAACATGTCCCTACCCTGAGGCGGATAGAATAAGGATAGGCACATTTCAAGTACATGTCCTTGCTGCCATATGGACTCTATGTACTTCCAATATCCTCAACAGCTCAAGCGCATGTGAATTCCCCATATAGTACTGAGATGCTATTCAATATCCTCTTGCCTGTAGGGCCAGACCCTAGTATTCAGATGATATTTTTGGATGAAGATGTGGAAATACCAACCTTCTCTTGAATGTCTTGTAAATGGTGCAGAAATCTACCTGCTAACGCCATAGATGAGCCTATTCTTTGTCTATCGGTGATCTAAATATTTGACATATTCTGGCTGCAGTCTTTTGGAGAAATATGCCATAGATGAAAAGAAGCACTATCAAGCGTATATACATTTAAAAAACTCTGGAGAAGAAGCCTATCCGAATGAAATTGTTCATCTAGTAATAAATGATTTATTTCACTATAATCGAGAGACACTTTTGCAGTCTTTGAAAACAGATCTCTGGCATCTGCTTTGGTTAATGTTTAAGTAGAAATGCCTTGATCATTCTAGTTTTTATACGCTCTACAAAAATTAGGAACCTCTCAGAACAAATATCTCAACAGATGTGTTAATAAGAGTGCGGCACATTTTGTTGCCTGCCTTAAACACTGCTAACTATACCAGTTTCTTTTGTCTGTAAGTCGCTTCCACCGTATTGCTAAGTACACTTTTTATGACTAGGTAATGTCGTAGCAAGCATTCCATGACTAGATCTCAGTCAGGACTGCGGCTTACTATTGGAGCTCGAAACTATCAGCATCCACTTCTCGCCGTAATACGAATCATTCACAGTTGTAAATCATATGCTAGTAAATGACCTAGTTGGAAGTAGAATCTCCAAAAAATATCCTGAAACACTATTCCATATGCTTCAAAATAAAATAACTTTGAATCGAAGTTACAAGGCAACAGCTTCAGAAAATTCGGATAAACCTAGTACGCGAGTAATACATTTTAACCAGTCCAGTAAGGGGTTCGCAAACAATTCTATTAGTACCTCTAAATATACGCTGCTTAATTTTTTCTTCAAATTTATATTAGAGCAGTTTAGCAAGTACGCGAATATGTTCTTTTTGCTTATCAGTATTCTGCAGCAAATAGGCTCGCTTTCGCCGACTTCGAAATACACTACAATAGGTCCTTTGCTTTTTATTTTGTTTATTGCAGCAATTAAAGAAGTTATCGAGGATAGCAAAAGGCATAAAAGTGATTCAGAGGTTAACAAGCGTATGGTTCAAGTACTGGTGGACGGTAAATTCGTTGAAAAGAAATGGCTCGACTTAATTGTTGGTGATGTAGTGAAAATCGATAACGGTGGATATTTTCCAGCAGATATAATTGTTTTAAGTACTAGTGAACCAGATGGACTTTGTTATGTGGAAACTAGCAATCTAGATGGTGAGACCAACTTGAAAATCAAACAGTGTCGACCAGAGACTCTTAATTGGCTAACTGCAGAGCACCTAGCCAACGTGAGCGGATTTATTGAATGTGAGCTTCCTAACAACTCATTATACACATTTGATGGTACTTTTAAATTCAAAAACCCTGATAATGTTCCTATCGGAGGTAAAATTGAGAATAATGGTGAAATAACATCGAATGATGGTCACACAAATCCCCGCAGGTCTACTCTTGATAGAAGTCGACCTACAGCTAACAAGGATGGACAACTGGAAGTCCCACTAAGTCCTGAACAAATGTTGCTTCGTGGTTGCCAGCTACGCAATACTAGGTGGATTCAAGGTATTTGCATATTTACTGGTCACGAAACTAAACTAATGAGAAACGGAACTGCTGCACCGATCAAAAGAACAGATGTAGAGCGTAAGACCAATCGTCAAATTGTATTTTTGTTTATTTTAATGATTTTCATGTCTTTTTTCAGTAGTGCAGGCCTTCTAATTAATATTTCCGGAAATTTGAACAGTGAAAATGACGATTCAAGATGGTATTTAAGCATCACTAACCAAAAACCTGCTGATTTTGCTACCAACTTCTTTTTACAGTTTCTTACATTCCTTATTCTATATAACACTTTGATTCCAATCAGTTTGATAGTTACCATGGAGATAGTTAAGGCTGTCACGTCTTATCTTATCAATTGTGACAAAGACATGTATTACCCCCCTGCAAAATCATTTGCAATTTGCAGAACCAGCTCTTTGGTAGAAGAACTAGGTCAGATTAAATACATATTTAGCGACAAGACTGGTACATTAACTTGTAATATCATGGAGTTTAGGCAGTGCTGTATAGCTAACAAATGTTATTCCGATGTTATCCATAAAGATAAAGCAGGTTTGGAAGTTCACTCATTTGATACCTTGCATAAAGATCTGGAGGGTCCCAATCAACCATACATTCATGAATTCTTGTTACTTCTTAGTGCTTGCCATACGGTTATACCAGAACTACCAGACAACTATAACGATGACATTAATACTATTATATATCAAGCCAGTAGCCCTGATGAAAATGCACTAGTTAAAGGTGCTAGACTGCTGAAATATGTGTTTCTCACTCGTAAGCCCAAATGCATTCAGATTTCTATTCATAATGAAATAAAAGAATTTCAAATATTGCAAGTTAATGAATTCAACAGTACTCGTAAGCGTATGAGTGTGGTAGTTAGACAACCGAACAACAAAATTGTTTTATATGTAAAAGGTGCTGACACGGTAATTTATGAAAGACTGTCAGCTAACAATCCATTTGTCGCCATAACTAATCAAGCTTTGAGCGAATATGCAAACGAAGGCTTGCGTACACTCTGTTTAGCAATGAGAGAGATTTCTCAAGAGGAGTACACACAATGGAACAAGATATACGAGAAAGCGTCCACTACGTTGAACAACAGACCACAAGAGTTGGATAATGCAGCAGAAATAATCGAGAGAGACTTGTTCTTATTGGGAGCAACAGCAATCGAAGACAAATTGCAAGATGGCGTACCAGATACGATTTTTAACTTAGCCAACGCTGGTATCCGTATATGGGTGTTGACAGGAGACAGACAAGAAACAGCAATTAACATCGGGTTCAGTTGCAAGCTATTGAACAACGATATGGACTTAATGACATTCGATCAGGAAAAACCAGAGTTGTTTAAAGCTCATCTGCTAGAGCAGTTAGAGAGGTGTAAAGACCGCAAAATGCAAGTATTTGCTTCCGAAAAGAAGCAGACCAACTGGATTGGTAAGTTGCTGGAGTTCTTTTCTGGTAAATCATCCATTAGCCATGATGAGTTAGATATGACAAAAACCCCATTAGGATTGGTTATAACAGGCAAAACGTTAGGTTTTGCATTACAACCAGAAAATGAGCTGATGTTCTTAAGATTAGCATGTTTATGCAAGTCGGTGATATGCTGTAGAGTCTCGCCGCTTCAAAAGGCATTAGTAGTCAAACTAGTAAAAAAACACCTAAAGACACTAACTTTGGCGATTGGGGATGGTGCGAATGATGTTTCTATGATACAAGCAGCACATGTAGGCATTGGAATTAACGGTTTGGAAGGTAGCCAGGCAGCTAGGGCTAGTGATGTCGCAATAGGCCAATTTAGGTTTCTGCAAAAACTGTTGCTGGTGCATGGATCGTGGGCGTACAACAGAATATCCAAGTTGATTTTATACTGTTTTTACAAGAACATAGCACTGCAGTTCACTCAGTTCTGGTATTCATTTAACAATGGATTTACTGGTCAAACGATATATGAATCATGGTCTTTGGCCGCTTATAATCTATTCTTCACTGCTTGTCAACCGCTTTACATTGGTATCTTTGAGCAGTTTGTAAATAAGCAAAATCTGTTGAAGTATACCCAGTTGTACAAAATTGGCCAAAATCAGGAGTTCTTTAATGCTAGTGCATTCTGGGCAATAGCTTTAAACGGTATATACCATTCTGTTATTTGCTACTTTTCCATATTTTTTATCATGGGCAGTAATTATTTTGGAGTATCTGGGGGCATATCAGGATTAAATGATGGATTGTGGTTCGTCGGAATGACTTTATACACCGTAATATTGACTGTAGTGACAGGGAAAGCGGCATTGTTGACTACGTGGTGGACTATATGGGCATACTTTGCAATATTTGGATCGTTACTTGTGTGGATAATATTCTTGCCAATATTCAGTGCAGTCGGCCCAACCTTGAATATGGGAGTTGAGCTATATGGGATGGCAGGCCAATTATATGGAAGCGGTGTGTTCTGGACCTGCTGCATAATTGTTCCGGCACTAGCGCTAAGTCGAGATGTAGCATGGAAATTGTAATTAAAATCTCATGTAGTTTTAAGAGGCAGTATCGATATAAAAGTTATCATATTATACAAGAAGTTCAAAAATACAGTGATGCTGGACACAGTGACGGAGACAGATTAGTAAACATAGTAAAGCGAGTCAAGAACATCCATAAGTTGAAAAGTAGAAGTGGCTACGCATTCAGTCAGAGCCAAGGGCAAAGTGATATAGTAAGAGCTTATGAAATGAGAGATGCATCAAAAGCAGTAAATAATTAAATGATAACGCTACACTCGCTATAAAGTTCTCTCGCTAAATGTCCTGATTTGAGAAATACAAGAATTCCCACAGAAAAAGCCAGTCGCCACCCTACTGCGGTGACTTATACTTCCACTTCTCTGAAGCCGGCTTGAATACGGATGCGTTCAGGCATGTGTTACTTGTTGCAATATGGTCTGTATCTACTTCCAAATAAAATGTTGCACACTGATGTATTAAATCGGTATTCTTTAGAGCGACAAACCTTATGCACACTTAACCGGTAAGTATGTCATCGTTCACACCACTTTATACGTTCTGTACATCCTAGCGATTCTTTAGATCTGACATATTCATGATAAGACTATTTGGAGCCATTTTTACTTCTTGACAAACAAGGTCATTGAGTTTTATGCACTTAGATAACTCTAGAAAGAGAGCATATCTGAGCGATATAGTCTGCGTAATCACGATAAATGGTTTATCAATTTAAAATAAAATCTATATGGGACCAATTTCAGAAATGTCCCAACTCTAAGTCATAGGACCTCCTGGAAAGATGTGTCACCCCAATACTATGCCTTCAAGCCGTTTTCCAATATGAAAATGCACTGGCAATATTTCTGTCAAAATAGCTTGGTTGATTAGTGGTGGGAGCATGTGCAACTGCTGCAACGGAGCGACCTGCTTTCTCAGCTTCTTTAACGTAACGCTTGATTGACTAGCAAACCAAGACTTTGATGTGGAGCGGATTGGGATATAAAACACTGGCTTTCTCCGGAAATCTTTATGAGCAAACTAACTTACTACATTCGTCATTCTTTTTATGGCGCTACTTTGTGGATGGCCGGAGACCTAATGTCCCAATATTACGAAGGATTTGAAAAAAGAAACAAGTCGAAAGATAGAAATTATAACAACATTGATGTGAAAACTGAATGGGATTCACGGAGGTTAGCAGTTATGACTGGTTATGGCTTCGGAGCAGGCAGTTTGTACTATTATTGGTATCAAAAATTAGATGTTATAGCGCCATTTGTGTTAAAAAGGCTGAAGCTGATTCCTACGCCATTGCGTCTTTCAGCTGCCAAATTGTGCATCGATCTTATTAGCTTTGATCCATTTTTCATATCATTATTCTTCTTTAGTACCTCTATGCTTACTGGTAGCACTATTGAGGGGTTTTGGAATCATTATAAAACTTATTTTGTTCCCACATATGCTGTAGAAGCTCTTATTTGGTACTTGATTTTAATTTAGGAGCCCTATTCAGCTAGTTAATTTTAGATTTGTTCCTGTAATATACCAGCCCATTGTAGTTAATACATTTTCCATTGGCTGGAATGCCTTGTTATCTTACATTAAGCATTTAGACGTTAATCAAAAAGACGAAGTGTTCGGTAGAACTAAGCATTTTAGCAAGTAAGCAATAGTAAACAACGATGTTTATTCGTCGTAATCCTCATTCACATTTCTATCTTGTACAGTTTTTGGGTCTTCAAATGGTTGGACGATGTGCTCCTCAATCTTCTTCTTTTTAACAACTGATGGCTCTTCTGCACTTCTTTTTGTTGAATCAGATGCAGTTTGAGGCTCGGACTCTTCTATTGGTCGGTGTATTATTTTGGGTCTAACATCCAAATTTGGTAAACTTGGTAACTGCATTTTGCTCTCTCCGAACTGCATTTTAGCTATCTCTGTTTTAGCAGGGATCTTTATATTGTTAAATCTATCATTCAGTGCGCTTGTTAGGTTGTGTTGCTGGGATGCCTCTGTTTTCGTCGCGTTTTCAGTTCTGGCAATGACTGATCCGCTATTAAAAGGTTTCGCTAGGTGGTCTAACTGGCTGGGATTCATATCTAGTGGCTCTCCAAGTGGTAGCTGACTAGATTCTTTGTTCTGAATAGCAAGTCTTACGTGTTCAAATCGCTTTTTGATTTCCATATTTGTGGGTGCCAAGTCATGTGCACGAGTATATGCGTCATGCGCATCACTCAGCTGGTTGTTACACACTTCGTACAATTGGCCTAAGTCATACCACACTTCAGGAATGTATGGATTAATGGTTAGTGCTTTAGTGTATGAATCTAGAGCATCTCTATACTATATTAGTGATAATTACTTGTTGTTTGGTATAGTACAATACACCAATGCTACACCATACGGTAGGATTTTTAGAGTCTTTATAAACCGCGTATTGATATGCCTCATAGGCCTTTGTAAAATCTTTTTTGGCCATATAACACCTACCTAGCAAGTACCATGCATGTGGATCCTCCTTGTCTATTTCTATTGCCTTGTTCAGTATAGCCACAGCCTTGTCTAGTTCATTGAACTGTGAATGATACAGCCATGCCAATTGCTGCAATACTTTAGCATTTTTAGGCTGGTATTGCAAAATGTGCTCATAGGATTCCTTGGCCATGTTAAACTCTTTTTCGCATTCGCAGCAATGCCCTATTTGGAACCAAATGTCCAAGGTAGTTAAAGGCTTAGGGGGATGGTTTAAAATTTTAGTAAATTGCTCCAGAGATTGTTGGTATTTACCCTGTTGTTTATATATAATACCAAGTCTAAAGTTAATCTCGTTAGACTTTATAAAAGATGAATCCATATTGAGAGCGGCGACAAATGCCTCTTCAGCATGGTCCAAACTACCAAAGCGATCATACAGAATGCCTATACCGTACCAGAGCCTGGGTTCTTTAATGCTTGGTAAATGGTATAGTGCCTGTTGATAAGCACTGTATGCCTTTTGCAATTCCTCGCTCATCAAATAAGCATGGCCTAGAGCAATCCATAAATATCCGTTGCTTTGATCTATAGTCAGCTTCTTTGTAAACCAGTCAATAGCTTTATCCAGCTGAGAGTTGGAGCGATAAATGCGAGCTATCCCTGATAGTCCTTCGAGCGACTTGGGCTGATATTCCACAGCTTTTTCAAAGTATAGTAGTGCCGTTGTATGTGTGTTCATAAGTTCAGCCAAATTTGCAATACTTAAACAAATTTGTTCGTGCTGTAGCTGGATTTGAGCCAAAAGCTGTTGCGTTTGTTGGCTTTGATTCATTAATTTATGCTTGTTTCAAGGTGTATTTTTATTATAAGGAATTATGGCAGCGAAAAATGCGGAGTTCGGCACGTGATTTCATTAAAAAAGATAAGAAATCTGATTATGAAGGAGGTTTCCTAATCTCAACATGTGAGACATGCAATAATTACAAGTGCCATGGAATCAATTTATTAAATTTTTCTCGGCATTAATTGTTTATAAATCATTTTCTTTGTTCGACATAAATGGACACTATGAAATACTTGGGATTTCCAGTATATCCTGTTCATCAGATAATTCCCATTAACTGGATGGATATACAAACAACTAATGCACCAACTAAGTGTATTTTAAGTTCCGAGAGTGGTGTATTGGGTAAAAACAGAAGTAGTACGGATATTCCATTGGTTATAGGCGAATGTCCATTTAGACCATTTAAGAAAAAAAGGGAATCGTTGTTTTATTTAAAAAAATACATCAACCGGGATTTTAACCTGAGCTGGGATGCGAAATACTATTACGAGATTCGCTCTTATGAGCATGATATGAGTCTGGGTGTATCACTAAAAAGTGACAAGACTTGGATACCTTGGAATGACGGCGTGGAATACGCATACTTAGTAGACGATGAGCTACCTAATGATTCCCCATATCTGTCAATGGACACGGTTCGTAAAAAAGCTATCGCATATGAGGCATTTGGATATGAAACTGAGTTAGAGTCTACGCTATTTAGAACTACAAGAGTTGCAATCTCTTTTCGTAACATATTGATGAACACCCAATGCCTATGGTTTGACAATGGGCTAGTTATGCACTTTGAAGATTGTGATACCGGAAATAGCTTTTCTGCAGTATCTTACCCTATCTATAACCCTCCTGGGCTTTCTCGTGCTGCTGATGAATATCATAATCCCAGACTAGATTTGATAAACTCTAAAGAACGAGTTATTCCTCCTTACATCGCCTGGTTTCCCTTTAGACAGGGTACTAATGTGTTTTATGTATGTTTTCCAGGTTGTTTGATTGTAAATAATGACACCAATAACTCTTATCATGACTTTGATTTTAATAACATTCTTCAGTAAATTTATTTTAAATGTCAAAAAAACTAAAAGTGCAATAATTCATTTATTTTCATAAAATGGAAGACTTTCCATCTCGTTAATCCTCAATTCTTTATTCTTATTCATTGAATTTATCTGTGTGAGATCGCAATCGGTCCCGATACAATTTAATAACTTTAGCCCTGGTTTGTCAATTAACGAAGACAAACTAACTAATGAAATACGAGGGCACCAGTTTACACTGATGTACTCAATCGGGCAATATTGCGCTATTGATTTGATCCCATCATCACTCATATCGGTGCAATGACTAACATCTATGCTTTGCAAGGAATGACAATGCTGAGCTATGCTGAATAGAGTCAGATCGCTCAGATGTACATTCCATGCCAAAGATAGGCGTGTTAATAAAGTGCATTTTGGAGAAAGTTGCATCATAATTTTGTCAGATCTTGAACCACCACTCAGGTTTAACGAAAGCAGTTTGGTGCAATAATTCCTAACTAGACATAACTCGTTGTTTCTAACTGCTTTACAAAAGCCTAAATCCAAATTGCGCAACTGCCCAACGGGTTCAACGAGTTTGTAAGACTTTTTGGAAATAGTCATAAGGTCCATAGCACTGTCAATCTTTTGATAAGTTCTTGACATTTTAATTAATTGAACAACCCACTCCCCCACTAGCTTGGTCGAACGACAACCATCTTCTAGATTACTCAAATCTATTCCTCGAACAAACGCATGATAATCTATGGTTGTGAACCCGTCCAAACTGGTATCTATAACCTTTTTCAGCTTTTTAACCTGTCTCAATGTGCGCAATTTTGGCTCTTGATACAAAAGAAAAGCAGATGCTTGCAACCATTTCTTATTGATAGTCAGGACATGATATCTTGTCAATTTATCAACGTCTGCCAGAATTTTAATTAAAATTTCTATTGGAAGATCTCCCATTGTTAGCTATTGGGTTGAAGAGATAGCTGTTTGATTTATTTTGAACGTACTTTATCTGATTGGTTCAAAAAGCTCGACGATTGCACATCAGATCATATATGACCACAAACGGTTTACAAAATTAACGGCAACTCTCAATTCTATATATGAGACCAAACAGAATTGCTTAGCGTGAAGAAGATTAAACAGCAGTGCAGGTTAGCATAAATTTACAAATTGAAAGTTTTGGTTTCCCAGAAATCAAGTTTCCACGGGGAAACTGGATAATTAAAATTGACCAACTAAAGTGTTTGCTCACTCTACCACTACCCTGAGATGCGATCGAAGAACGCATGAAGTTCTATGTTCCTTGATACCTTTTGGTCTCTGCCCACTTTCAAGTGATAGTTTTTACACGTATATTTGCACAAATTAGTTTTCCTTAAGAGAACTATAACTTGTACATGTATGACAGGTGAGAGTTTTATTATATGCACGCAAAGCCTTCACTGTTTCTTTACATTGGCACTTAAGCCGCTACCTATGGAAGGTGGAATCTTTTTCCAGCATTGAAAGACTTTGTATGTTTTCATATTTGGATCAGTTTCAAACCGTAGAATTGCGTACTCTGTAATAGCGATTTCCTTAGATTTAACTTATTCAAGATCACGAGGCTTGGATTCGTTTGTTGGCGATAAAAGAAATAGGATTCTTTTATTTGAACAACAATTTCAAAATTAAGACCATTTTTTTAATTGTAGAGAAATGCATTCTCTGTTGCTTTGTAAAACATTTCAACAGCATATTTGATTTATTAACCGGAATTTAACTATTATTTGCAGTCTTTTTCAAATGCTTTAGTTTTGCTCTTTCTCTTCTTAGGTGCTTTATTAGCCACTGACTTTCCATCTCTAGCAGCCTTTTTGGCTATTCTAGGAGCTCTATCAGCTTTAATAAGTCGACTCTTACCCTCTGTGGTCTCTTTTTCCTTTTCGAACTCATCCATAATCATTTTTCGCCTCTTTTTCTTTCTACTCATTCCAGCCAATGGTACTATATCCCTCAATTTTCTTTTAGGCTTGATTAGTAGTTCCTGCTCCTTTTCCGTATTAATCCACTCTTTCCTCGGCCTGCTCATTATATCATCCTTGTATTTAATCATGTTCTCAGTCTTTGTGATTTCCATTTCTGTCTTGTCGATCATTTTTAACTCTTTCTCTCTTTCTAGTATTTCTCTTATTTTAGTATCCAATCCACGAACTGTATCTACAAACTCTCTAATCGAATCACTGTTTATGGTTCTCTGTCTCAATTTTGATTCTTTTTCATATTTCACAATTAATTTTAATAACTTACGATCTTGTTCTAAAACTAAACTACAGCTAGTTCCACTCTTGTTTTTACGGGCAGTTCTACCACATCGATGCAAATAGCTCTCAATGTTGTTTGGCATATCATAGTTGATGACTGTATTTACATCCTCGATGTCTATACCTCTGCTAGCCAAATCGGAGCAGAGCAAGAAAGATGCCTCATTGTTTTTAAACCGTTTCAGATTGCTATTTCTGAGTGATTGGTTCAATCCCCCATGCAGCTCTAATGCTTTAAGATTTAACAAATTAAATAGAATAAACATTCTATGTGCTTCATGTTTCGTCTTGAAGAAAATTATAACTTTACTCTTGTAAATTCTCTTGCACAAACTTAGTAAGTATCCTATCTTTTCATATTCTTTACCACTCTTTACACGGACGAACTCCTGAGTTAAATTTGAAGCCGCTTG
>JADGIF010000250.1:0-12846 GCA_018985225.1 Amoeboradix gromovi
TATTCTCTTACTCTTTCATCCAATCTTTATTTCAAATAAACCTCTGATTCATAGTACTAATTCATAGTACTAATTCATAATACTAATTCATAATACTGATTCATAATAGGGTATATTTTCATTTAAGAACTATCCAGAAAGAACTGTCTTGCACATAAATAGAGACCTTTCCTAATAAATTTATGACCAAGAGAAAGCAAAAGCTTTCATAGACCAGTAAATCAAAGAAGAAAAAGCCAGACACAGAGATTGAAGAAGATGTAGTTGTTGGAACAGTTAAAATTGTAATTGTAATTCAGCAAGACAAGAGTCAGGGAGACTGTTTATAGATTTCACTTCAAAGAAGTGCAGTGTCTGTGAGAATGAAATAGATAAGAGCAATGATGTTAGTATAACATTAAATGATTCTACAAAATAGTACCGTCTAAGAAAATGCACCTTTTGTTTAGATGCTCAAAGACCTCACATTTGAAAGATATGTAGGGTCTTGTAGTTTTATTTTAAAAAGAGGAATACAATCAATGAAAGAGTCTTGGTATAACAGAACTTTTAATCCCCTGTATGGAGCACCACCTTTAAAAACGAGTTAGTCTAGTTTTTATATTTGGTATCCCGGTCTTTCATTCTTCATACCTGATGAGTATTTATAGATATTCTCTAATCGTCTACATTCTGCAAAAGTTATTTGAACCAATAAATTTATTAATTATGGAATTCTTGGACTTTGATAACTTCGGCTATTCGGCACAAAAACTAAAGTATTGATGCATTAAAATAGCTGCGTCGTAATGCAGATGATAATGATGTGTCTGCTGAAGATAGTGATAGCAAATTCTGTCGCGAACACAGTAACTGCGAGGATATATTACTTGTGAAGTGACGGATAAAGACCACATTTATGTTGATAAATTTGTTGAGAAACAAGTCGCATTTGTTAAGATAAAAACTGCAGAAACGGTGATACTGATCGAATTGAAGCAAAGCCAAGAGAAACTAGCAGTTGAGGTGCTGAATGATACATTAAATGAAGAGCTCATGGATCTTGTTGAGGTGCATCAAGAGGAAATAGAACAAGCAGAAACAGAAGAAGTAAAGGAAGAGAACGAAGAGAATGAGGAGCAGCAGGAAATAAAAGAAGAACAGCATAATGGCTTAGTAGAAGAACATGAGCAAGAAGCTGTGGCTGAAGTGGTGAATGAACTGGAAGAGGATCTCGATGAGATTGTGGAAGAACAACAGGAAATTAAAATTGATGAGAATATATCTACTGAAGAGCCCCATGTTGAAGAGGTCGATAATGAAAAAGCAGCTGAAGATGAGATAGCAGTGCCCATGGAAATAATAGAGAAAAAAGAAGAAAGTGACAGCAAGATAAGAGAAGAAAAGAAGAGTGCAGACTCCTTTAGGGACAGGTTGGTGCAAAGCAGTAAGAGGAAGACAGATTCGGACTCAGAATCAAAGAGATTTAAACCAACACCGATTAAATTTGAACCCATAAAGTTTGATGAAAAAAAGTAAATAGAGTTATATGCATTTCGCTGTTAACATTCTGATTTATTTAAAACTTGTAATCACTCTTTAATCCAAGACACTCGTGCATTTTAACAAATTTGTATCCTTTGGCCTTGTATTTAGTGATAATTTCATCCATGTTACTTAGCCATAATTTGTCAGTCTCATCAGCAAGTATGATGTGGCCGGCGTTAGGCTTACTAAGTGGAGCTAGGATGTTTTTTACAGACTCTTCGTCACTTACAGGTGCAGGTTGATGCAAAGGGCTGCTATCAACATCCCATTGAACGACAGTCATGCCCAACTCGGATCCTTGAACAACATTTAAAGAGATGTCATCGTAAGCATCATACGGGAATTGAAAATAATTTGTCCATCTTTGGGTTTCCTTGTAGATCAAATTGTTGGTTTTCTTAACTTCGTCATAGATCGACTTTTGACTGATTAACTGAGGAAAATACGAGTGGAAGTAACTATGGCTACCAATAGAATGTCCCTGATCATAAATAGATTTTACCAATCCTGGGTACTTTTCTATTTGTTTACCGACCACGAAGAACGTTGCGCTGATGCCATTTGATTTTAAAGCAGCCAAGTAACTATGCGTATTTGAAGAAGGACCATCAACTATAGTCAAAGCGACCATATTCTTGTTTACGCATTTCCGGTGAATCTTTTGAGACATTGCCAAATTCAACAACAAACTAAGCATTTCTCAGAACTATCTGCATTTCCCATTTTATAATGGTGAATCCCTTGTATTTGAAATATGATTGGATATTCATCACTAAATTTATGCAAACTGCTTGCAAATTCATTTGATATTATTGCCTCGCTAGTTGACACGTTCGTGTATTCTTCAATTCATTTACAAACTCCTCGTTAAAATACCCAATTTCCGAGAAAATCGAGAATTTACACAGAGAAACCAGCAATGCCATATCATCAGTTACAGTGATTGCTCACGCTTTCACCACCCTGAATAAAGATTGAATATGGATGCATATACTTGATGTATGTTAATTGCTACCATGCGGTGTCTATCCACTTCCAAATGACATTTGGTGCAGGTGCAGGTCTCTAAATTGGTTTTCTTTAGAGTACCACACCTTGTGCATGTCTGGCTAGTAAATTATGTCCTTGTCGCTTTAGGCCAATCAGACACATTTAAGAATTACGCTGAAAGCTAATATTAATGAATTTATTCTTAAGCTCAACACTGCGAGCCAAATGGCCATCTGCTAACATTTTGAGAAATTTTAATATTGGAAAGTATCTATTGCATTTTATTTGCAGGCTTCATATTGAAAACTTTAAGAGCTTAAAGATTGCTCTCAAGTGGTAATATCCTCTAACACCTCAAGCATCCTATTGTACTCTAAACTGAGGAATTAGTTATATTATTATCTTTATAACGCATATGAGACATACAATCAGAAACTGTCCCAATCATTTTGGATAGGGTTTCGATTGATGTACATAATCGGCATCCCGAAGGAGGTGCTCTTCTTGCCACCTTGGTTTCTCATAGGCGCAACAATAACTCTTTACAACTTGATCTATGTTTATAGATGCATTCACGTCTCTATCAACTACAACATTACAACATTGTTTCTTACCAGTCATCACTTCTATATATACTAAATCGTCAATCTTTCTACGCAAAGAATCTTTTCTAAAACGCCATTTCCTGTATTCTAAATCTCCAAATACATCTGATAAAGGCACAAATCCATTGTTTATAGCATCTAAATAAGCATCCAAAGTTCTTGTAATACTCAATGCATCTAAATGGGTTTGTGAACCATGCATCTTCTTACCTCTACTCTCACATCTAATGAAATAGTATATCAGAAATGTAATACAAGTTGACATTGATTGCTAATTGGATATAAATTACCAGTCTCCTGAGTATACCAATTCAAAAACAAATAGACCCAAAATACAGATCTAGAGATCCAACTAACGACTCTATCAATTTTAGCTTTCTTGATTTTACCATCTTGATGGAATAAAGCTTTCTCTAAAGTCATTGAAATGGTTTGTGTCCTAGTTGGATGATTCGATAAACATGAACGCGTATCCACAGATTTAAAGATCTCAAATCTCTCTTTACTTTCTTCATTGGTACAAAGATCTTTTACCGTTTTCCATTTCTTTTGGGACGCTCATAAAGAATTGGAACATCAAGAGTCATACAATACCGTAATGGCATTCGATTATCTACCAACTCTTTTTTTGTATTTAGCCTTCAAGAAACTATACACATTAATTGTGCTATTTGCATATCTTAAGATAATTTATTACGAACAAAATTCTTTCAAGCTCGATGAGGTCAAAATGTCATTGGAAGTCTCAAATGCTAAGATATTCTGGCATTGGCTCCGTGACTCCAATGCTAATTGCGAGGTAATTGAACCTGCAGATTAGCTCCACGGCACTCCACAGGAACCAGTTCCTCAGCAACAAATGGGACATGCTCTATAAAAACTAGACAAGACAAAATGTATCCAAATTTTAAAAATAAATAGTCTATATACCTATTCTTTTGTCCTTTCATCCAGTCTTTATTTTAGATTTGTAGGAAACTATTGACTTGTAATTTCAAATAAAATTCAATCAGAGTTGAAAGAAGAGGATTATCACTTACAAAACATGAAAAGAAAGTGCAATGTTGATTCAGAAATTTCGAAGCCCTGGCGCATATCATAAGCATATTCAAGATTTATGCAAGGCAGTACAAGAAGATAATCAGAAGGTATCAGGATTTTATAGGTACTTGACCAACGAAGCCAAGAAAATCAATGATATGGCCATTGAGAAACATGGCGTTCCGGTGATTCATCAGGACTTATTGATTGCAAAGTTTTTGGAAGGAATTAAAAATTATAAAATTAAGGATCAACTGGCGCCTAGAAACTTTGACACTGTACAACAGGTATTTGAGGCAGCTGCAAGAATTGAAGGTACTGTCAGTAGTGAAAAACAGATGTTGGGGAAGCATGCAAGACAATATGAGTCTGAAAAACGAAACTCTTCAGAGTTTAAGAGATATAAAGGGTACTCAGGACCAAGACAGGCAAACTTAGTGTTATGATCCTCACTTGGATCTGGAGAGGTTTGGTTCAAATGCGGTGAAGTTGCGTTAGAATTCATAAGTTATTTATTGAGGACATCGCTCTCTTTTATAGCCATCATTCTGCTATCATTGGTAGAAGTACTCATATAAGTATAAGCCTGAAATAAACTTATTCTTCCTAATCTTATTAGATCTATACTGCAAATAATTTATCTAGTTTTACATTGATGCCTAGAACAATTAAATAAAGAAACGCAATTAAATTGTGACTTGCTCACTTCTTTAGTAACTGCAAAGTAAATCTTATGCTATATTTAATTGAGTGGTCCAAGTGAAGAATAAGTTTGCAAAATAAGTTTGGACTAATTCAAATTATAGTTAATCGATTCAGCTCCTTGACACGATCTGTGGTTTTCTCCAATAATGATTGTTTGCTCCTGGAATGTAATGTCTCTGCGGTCTGCTCTTAAAAAAGGATTAGTCGACAAATTAACAGAATTAAATGCTGATGTAACATGTTTGCAAGAAACCAAATTAAACGCAAATGAGGATTTTGCTCCAAATCTCTATCCGTATCAGTATTTTCATCATTCGAGTGCTAAAAAGGGCTACTCTGGTACTTGTATTTTGTCTAAGACTAAGCCAATAAATATTACTTATGGTATTCCAGAGTTTATTGATGACGAGGGAAGAGTAATAACTGCTGAATACGAGGAAGTTTTTATTGTTAATACTTATGTTCCAAATGCTAGTGCTAAGCTGAAAAGACTAGATTGGAAGTTAGACTGGATGGACCATTTATTCAAATGGCTTAATAAACTAAAAGAGAGCAAGAATGTTATTTGGACAGGAGACATAAATGTTTCCCACCAGCCTATTGATCTGGCTAACCCAAGTACAAATCAGAAATCGGCAGGGTTCTCAATTGAAGAAAGAACTAAACTAGGGGACTTTCTTCAGATCCCTCCGGTTGCAGTGAAACGTAAGTCTGAAACTACGAAAACAAGCAACAAGAAGGTAAAATTAGAAAATGGTGATTCCGCAGTAGCTGATGACACTGCCATAGTTCCTGAATCTGATGTTGTTGGAAATGTCCATGGGGAATGGATCGATTCTTATCGTTTTCTGTATCCAACAAAGCAAGAATATTCTTATTTTGGGTTTAGAACAAAAGCTAAAGAAAGAAATGTGGGCTGGAGACTGGATTATTTCATCGTAAATAGGGATTATATAAATGAGGTCTCTGATATTGAAATTAAAAATGATTATTATGGATTGAGTGATCATTCACCTGTACTTTTGACTGTTAAAAATAAATGAATTTTAAAATTAATGCCGCCTCAAAGTAAAAATACGAAGATTGCTGCTTGAATTGGATTTTAAGTCGAATGGTGTACTTTATCAATGTGAAGATATTCTTATAAAATAATTTACAAATTGTAGATAAGCCTAAATTTTGGGATACTTAAGCTGATATGAATTTAGATCCATAAGTTGTTATTCACTTTTGTGGAAAAAGTACAAAAATTATGATTTAAGAAGATTTTGCAAAGAAAGTTCGAAACTTCAGAGATTTCAATTGATTAAGTTAATCAGTCTATGTTTTTACAATGGTACAAATCTCTTGCCTTCACCGTCGAGAGTAATAATTTTAAAATTTATCTGATTAACATGCGCTCTTATCATACCAATTGATTTACATATTTCTTAGGTCCTGTGCCCTGATGGATTATGGTCGTCAGCGTGAGATTATAATTTCGAAAAGAGAGACTTCTCTATTTTTCATAATCAGCAATTTTGGGGACTTCAGAGCCACTGTATTTTTATATTTGAAAGTCTAGAATGTTTAAAAAATGACGGGGTTTTATTTTTTGAAACACGTCTATTTGTTATGTCAGATATATCCGATAAAATTGCCAGTGCTAAGAAGGAAGCTGAAGTGCTTAAAGAAAAAATCAAACAAAAGAAAGATTCCTTGGCAGATACCACACGTATGTTACTAGTCTTGGGGTGTAGTTGATTATTCATTTGATTTCTCATATATATCTCATCAGACTAACTTATTACTAATTTAGAACAGATCTAACGTAGTTCGAGCAGTTTCGGCAGAACTGGAAGCACTCCCTAGAACTGCTATGAAGGTACGAAGAACTTTAAAAGGTCATTTAGCCAAGATATATGCAATGCATTGGGCTTCAGATAAAAGACATCTAGTAAGTGCAAGTCAAGATGGTAAATTGATTGTTTGGGATGCATATACAAGCAACAAGGTCCATGCAATTCCACTTCGCAGTTCTTGGGTCATGACTTGCGCTTTTGCTCCTTCTGGTAACTTTGTTGCCTGCGGTGGTTTAGATAACATTTGTAGTATTTATAATCTCAAGGCCAAAGAAGGTACTGTCAAGGTATCACGTGAATTGAGTGCTCATACCGGATACCTATCATGCTGTAGATTTTTAAATGATCGACAAATTTTGACTTCTTCCGGTGATATGTCTTGTATGTTATGGGATATCGATGCAGGGCAAAAAGTTGTTGAATTCACTGATCACTCGGGTGATGTAATGTCTCTTAGTTTGAGTAATAACAATAACGTGTTTGTGAGTGGTGCTTGTGATGCTACTGCAAAAGTATGGGACATCAGAACTTCAAAATGTGTACAGACATTTACAGGCCATGAGTCCGATATTAATGCAGTTCAATTCTTTCCAAATGGTGACGCTTTTGGAACAGGTATTTCTATTTAACATAGGCAGTGATGATGCAAGTTGTAGATTATTTGATTTGCGAGCAGATCGGGAGCTAAATCAATATACGCATGACAACATTTTATGTGGTATTACCTCGGTTGGATTCAGTGCTTCTGGTAGATTATTGTTTGCTGGATACGATGATTTCAACTGCAATGTATGGGATACCATGAAAGGTGAACGGGTTGGCGTCTTGGCAGCTCACGATAACCGTGTATCCTGTTTAGGTGTATCTAGTGACGGCATGGCTTTATGTACCGGCAGTTGGGACTCGTTGCTAAAAGTATGGGCAAATTAAATAAATAGTAAATTACCAATAAAGTTAACTTTTAGACTGTTCCGCTTGATATTTATAGCTCAATTTTATATATTTTCCAAACAAAAGGATGTCTCAATGGTCACCATATCAAATGAATGGAGGTAACTGCTTGGCAATAGCTGGCAAAGATTTTTCATTAATATGTGCAGATACGAGACAATCGGTAGGTTTCAATATCCTCAGCAGAGATGAAAAGAAATTGCATACGTTGACTACCAAGACTGTTGTAGGATGTAGCGGTATGCAAGCAGATTCCATCCAGCTGACCAGAAATCTAAGAATACAATTAGAACTATACATGCGAAGTCATAATAAGGAATGTGAACCAAAGAGTATTGCACAATTACTGGCAATCATGTTATACCAAAAGAGATTCTTTCCTTACTACGTATGGAATATTGTAGCAGGTGTGGACAAACTAGGTGGAGCTGTTTTTTCGTATGACCCAGTCGGTAACTTTGAAAGAGTTAGATATGTTGCAAGCGGTAGTGCTCAAACGTTATTACAGCCATTCCTAGATCAGCAAGTTGGGTTCAAACATTCAATGGATCCTCATCCAGAGGGCAAAATCGTTGATCCACCGTATATCAGTAAGGAAAAGGCAATTGCTGTTGCCAAGGATGCATTTATAGCTGCTACGGAAAGAGACATAGAAACTGGTGATGGGTATTTAAATATTTATTTAGTTTACAAATTCTAGTAATTACTCAACAAGGTATTGAAGAATTGTATTATGAATTAAAGAAAGATTAATAAACATATTGATTTTGAATGAAGTCCAGCCATTGTAAACAGCAGTCATTTATAACTTATGAGTCTTGAGTTCTGCAACAATTCTATTTCACGCACTTTATTTTGCAGTAAGTTAAAAGAGTACAGCTTTGCAAACATATTTCTTACGATATGAATTTAATTTGTTTTATTTCGAAGGCCCATAAAATTGCAATCTTATCCATCAACCCTTTCTGAGCTAGCCAGGGTTACACAAACTGTTTAATCCAAATCACGCCATATAATGTTAAATGTATGTCTGATTCTCAAGGATGTTCTATGCTTCATCTAGATAGTTTGCTACCATGGTGTGATAGAGTACCAATTGAATTCAACACATCCTGGATATTTTTTACTTAATCATTTGATTGGGTGATGTGTTTGTCACGACGAACAAAAGTCCAATCAGTTTTGAAACCATAATGGCACGTGGACCTCCAGTATATAAAATTTGTAATAAAACCTCGGATTGCCTAGTTGTGATAAGATGTATTATTATTACTATACACCAACCACAAATCCATACCATCCGCCTGCGACTCCTACTGGAAGCCCAACAATATCTTTTAGGGATAATAACGCATATTATCAACAATACGAGCAGCCTTTTGTGCCCGAATATCCGCCGAGTCCCGATACGCCATACCCGCCTAGCCCATCGAACATCACATATATGCCTCAGTCGCCAGTTGTGGGTGTAATTCCACACTCGCCTAATGAAGCAAGTTATTACCAAGACGTTAATCCTGCCAAATTATTTGAGGATCTGAGTGGTTATGTTAAACAAATAGATACCGATAAAGGTCTTGTATATCAATGCACTTTCCCAGAGTGTGAAAAGACTTTCACTCGTACATATTCCCTCAAGGCCCACTTAAGAACGCACTCGACTGTGAGGCCATATAAATGTTCAGTTTGCCAGCGTTCATTTTTAAGAAAGCATGATTGCTTAAGACACATTCGCATACATACCAAAGAACGACCATACCAATGCGCTTGTGGTAAAAGTTTTGCTCGACAGGATGCTTTGAAAAGGCATCTGCAAATGGAAGACAAATGCAGAGATATAATGGAGCAGTATAAAGGACAACGAAAGAGAATTCAGCAACTTTCTTCACCATATTTAATGTTTAATGAAGAAGTAGTACCAGAAGATTTCATTGAGTAAAACAAATAAAATATGTATATTTACCACATCGTACCTATTCTTTATGTTGCAGCTATGTTAATTTATGAGAATTCACGCCAAAATGAGCCACAACTTATGAAGACAATTTATTTTGGATTCGGAGCAACAATAATAGTAGACATACTTCTAGTAATAACATTTTACTTAGCAAAAGGGAACTACGAAGTTGGTGCGCGTTCTTTACGATTAACATTATTGGGAAACATGTTTATTATAATTAGTTTTATCTCGCTTATGACAAGCTATACTGGGGTAGACAACAGAATAGCTTGTACAGTACATCTGTTGTTATTTGCAGTAGGCTCTACATTAATTTATTGGAGAAACCTGAGAATACAGGTGCAAATATTCAAATTAGATCCACTGCTGTTTCAACCAAGTAGTAATCAAATACAACATACTGGATATTTGCTAGAACTTTTTGCAAAAAGGCTTTCCATTTATCTACTTTTACAACTAATATGTATTACAGCAATTTGGTGCAGTAATTACTTTTATATATACCAGGGTGCAATTCTGTTTCTATTCGCAATTATGAATTTGGAAATGTTATACCAGGTGCGAATAGCGCAAGGAAAAGATACGATCAAGTACAGGCAGGAGCTGATAGAGTCATCGGTAATTGGGCTATTTTTGGGATTGACGGTGATATTAGACGGTGCATTAGTTTTATCACTAGAGAGCAATTTATATGGAGCTAGCATATGGTATATATGTATTTCAAGTCCTTTATTAATATTCTTGAACGTGCACAATGGGCTTCTTGCAGCTTATTCTCATGTAAAATTAGAAAAACAAATACAAAATAATTTCAGATCATTTGAGCTAGTAATGACTAACCAAATATTATATACCGTACTTCACGTTAACATAGATGTTTAAAGAACGAGCATCTCAGGACTTAAGCGAAGAAAACATAATGTTTTATGAAGCATTTCAGAATATTCGATACAAATGTGAACTATTCCAGTTGGAAGCCATATTTGAGATGTTTATCGAAGATAACGCACCATATCAATTGAATATTACAAAAGAAATGAAAAAAAACTTGAGAATCAAGTTTGAAGAATTACAAAGAAACCCTAAAGATGCGAACAGCGAAATTCTAGAGGAAGTTGCTATAGAAGTTGAACAAATGATATACAAGAATTCATTTCCCACATTCGTGGAGTCTTGTAGAGGATCTGAGTTCACTTTAAACCCCAGTAAGAAAAGTACTAGTAAATGTTCACCGTAAATGCTACCATTTTTGCGCATCATTTGGAGTAGAGATGTAGCTTGGAGTATACGGCTTTTGTATCCGGGTTACTATTATGCGGGAACTCTTCAGCTACAATTAACTGCTGACAAGTTGAATCGGAAGCCTTGTACTAATCCAGAACTTTTAAGTTGCACCTTTCTCAACAGAGCTGGCCATAAACTTAAGCTTTTCTCCCAGGGAATATCCCCGAACCTATACTGGGCAATTTCCCAAAGTTTGCCCCAACCAGGGGTTTGTTGCTTGATGGCTTATAAAAGAATGAAAACATCCAGTCATGAAGAACAATACGAAGCAATTCATTCATTAACGGATAATGTAGAATTCATAAGAACATCAAACATCTTGGTAGTGGGTGCTGGTGGTTTAGGTTCGGAGATACTAAAAGACTTGTGCATGATGGGATTTGAGCATATACACATAATAGACATGGATACTATTGAAATAAGTAATCTTAATAGACAGCTGTTGTTCACAGAGAAGGATGTGGGTGCTTTTAAAGCCTCAGTGGCTGCTAATACTATGAGAGAATGGGTTCCAAAAGCGCAAGTTACTGCTCACAACTCTAGAATAGAGGACAAAGACATATATTTTTACATGGAATTCGACATCATAATAAGTGGTCTAGACTCGATTTCTGCTAGAAGATGGATAAACGAAACTATAATGCAAATTTATCAACAACATGATCAAGTAATACCTTTTATCGATGGGGGTACTGAAGGATTCAAAGGGCATGTAAGAGTCATTTATCCTGGCATAACCGGATGCTTCGAATGCAATATTGACATGTTTCCTACCCAAAAGACTTATCCAGTTTGTACGTTGGCCAACACCCCAAGATTGCCAGAACATTGCGTACAGTACGTATTTAAGCACGAATGGGAGGAGCTGAGAAAGAATGAGGTCTTCGACAGTGACAATCAAGAGCACGTTGAATGGGTATATTTGAGATCTAAAAAAAGAGCTGATGGCTTTGGAATCGATGGAATATCTTTATTCTTTACATTGGGAGTAGTGAAAAACATAATACCTGCAATAGCATCTACAAATGCGATAATTAGTGCTGTTTGTGCAAACGAAACATTAAAAATCGCCCTAGCATTACCTAATTTAAACAACTTTGCAATGTACAATGGTGAATCAGGAGTATATACACATACATTTTCAGCTGAAAAGAATGAAGATTGCATTGTTTGCAGTATTTTAACTAGACATTTAAAATTGAAAAAATCCAATACATTGCAAGATGTGCTAAATAGACTGTCAGATCTGTAATTCATAATTCATGTAGTAAACTGATAGCACCATCTATAAGCTGCGAAGGTACCACTTTGTATATGCAAGGTCACGCAACTTTGAGAGAAAAATTAGAACCAAACTTGAAAAAAACATTAGCTGATTTAACTCAACAACAGCATGAGATAAGATTCACAATTACAGACAAAAATTTATTGAAACCTATATTGAAAGTAGTCGTGAAGTTAGAATAAATTTACTTACATTCAATGCTTCCAAACTGGGTCTTTTTCAATATTTGCATCAGTAGTAATTCCGGTTTTTAGCATCTGAGATAGCTCCAAAGCTAAATTTCTGTTAGATATATCAGGTTCAAATGTTATTAACCAGCTAGCTGGATAATTCTTTCGCAGTTGCCTTAGGAATTTTGCTAACTGTGCACGTTTTAACAGGTCGTCTTGGGACAATTTGCGCTTTTTGGAAACTGAATGAAGGATGATCGAATCCACGGACTTCATATTTTATTGACGTAGCTCGATTAACATAAGCTGCTTGTATTCCTTGCAAGATTGGGCTGAATGGTTGTCAGGTCTAATATCAATATTTATAAATTGCAGTGCAAGTGTAATATTTATTGGAATCAGGGTGGGTGATATGGGACACCAAATATAAAAACTAGACTAACTCGTTTTTAAAGGAGGTGCTCCATACGGAGGAAATGCTATCATT
>JADGIF010000251.1:0-12805 GCA_018985225.1 Amoeboradix gromovi
TTGAAATTTCGATACAAAAAGTTGTTTATTTTCCTTTTATACTCGTCAACTCCGCAACTAGCTGAATGTCCACTCGCCTCTTAAACCCATAAAATTAATAAAGCTGAAATAATGTTCCAAGTTGTTACTGAAAGTTAGTCCAGTTTTTATATTTGATGTCCCACATGCTTGTTTAAGAACTATTTAAGCTATAACATGTAATTTAGATTAAACTTAATAAATAAATTTCTAGCATTGCATATCGCGATTAGTTATCAATTTAGTAGAATAGCCATTTTCAGTATGTCATGAATCTTGCTGCTTCAAAAGTCCTTACTGTAATTCTCAAATTGGATCAGAAGGGTGCGAGGTTCGTCATATTTATGAAGAATGTCTTCATATCATTGCGTTGCAGCCAGAATATGAGATACATGAAGACATCAAAGACATATTTCCCACACTTTGGGAAATGCTTGAAAAAATCACATTATCATGCAGAGAAGGGACGATAAGTAAATGAATATAGTAAATGCATTACTAATTCAAATTGTACAGAGATGTGGAATTTCAAAGAAATCTAGTTTAAAATAAATGCAACCGAAGAAGATATCATTTACTTCTAGATAGAGACTGTGGCTGTCATTTACAGATCCTTTCAGACTATTTCAGTAAAGCTTGAGCACTCAGTTGTGTAAGTACTGTTTAGCATTGCTTGGTATTCTACTTTTGTATCTTCGCATCAATTAGGTCCAACGAATGGTTCAAATTCTGCTTTTTGAATGTCCCACAGTTCTGAAATGTTTCTTAAATCGCAGTTAACCAACAGTACATACTGCTCACATTTAGTCATCAGGTACTATGTCGGGATATTCTTTCTTTCTTGAAGGTGTAATACTTTCACTTAAAGCTGTTAAACTCTGTCAAATCTATTTCATAACTGGTATGCAACAGCAATGTAATTTAATTATCGTTACCATGTACATTTCCAGAGAGTTATCCTTTTTTGAATAGAGTTTTAACAAAAAATGATTTATTGTGCGGATACTTTATATCAATCAAACCTTAGAGGTACCCAGATTATTCCAATAAAGAAACTGCTATACGTGCGTTATAGTGCTTGATCGCGCTTCCACTTCCATGAGACTGGATTGAAACAAGGATGCCTATGAACCTATGTCCATGAACACCGCATAGTATGTCTACTTTCAAATTACAGCTTGTGCATGTAGGGCATAAAGACGCTTGAGTTAAATGAGAACATCTGAAATAAATTAGGGTTCACATTTCCTAAGTGTTGAAAGCTTGGGTAGATGCCATTTGGAAATATTTCATATTCAGCAATGAGTTCGGAGTTGCCAAAACAGCACTAAGGTAGCAATACTATTGAATACATAAAATATCGTAAATGGTGTTTTATTACGCATGACAGACTAATTTGGCAAGCAAAGAGCCTTAACAAGCTTACTATGAGAAAACCTCTCACGGATTATCTCCTACTGCAGGCTGGGGTCACATTCCAAAAGTTCTAGCATTTGATTGAGCGACAATTGCGAATGGTTACAAGGGAGCATATAAGTGGCACACGCCGAACATAAAGACATGCTCTTTTTATATTCTTCTCTGGTTTCTGCTGTTCCGCGTCTTAATCCAGCATTCCAACTAAAAGGTTTACCACAACTAGGTGTTCCAAGATCCTCGGATCTACTGACTTTCACTGGACTTAATAGAAAGCCTAGAACACCTAGTATTGTAGCTCATGCATTTGGTGATGGTAAAAAGGCCAGAAAACCTATTTTGTTGAATGTCCTCGGTGACTCAAGAGCTGAGGAGAAGAAAGCTTATGCTTCACTCATTATTCTGCTATTAGATGTTGAAAAGGAAGAGGCAGAGCGTCTAGTCGATACAAAAGAATTTCAGGATAAAATCGAAGGTTGGAAAACTAGTTTTGGTCCTGCTAAGCTCGAGAACATAGAATCAATAGATTGGGTGTCTTATCAGCAGTTTTCAAATGGTATACCTGATGACGATTTTATTGAAAGAAAAGAAATTTGTGTTCAAATTATTGATGCGGTTCAAGAGTTGGGCCAGAAACTCCAAAATGTCGCAGATGCTGCTAAGAAATGTGTGGAACTTATACGCTTGCTACCAGAAGATATAAAAAAGTTTTTTCGCCGCTATAAAGACCTTGAAAACAGCAATAGGGTTCATCAAGCAGACCCTGCATTGTTGAAATATATAAAAGGAGATTGCGAACAATTATTAGATGAATGTAGAAGTAAATAAGATTTCTTAATTAACATTATTTAATACTTAGCCTATGTCCAAGAATGTAAATATAAAGTCCCACTACAAATACTAATCGTTTAGTTAGTACATAATGTAAGAAAACCATGAAATGCTTGCATAAATGCTTAAACACTTTCATCTTCTAAAGCCATTAATGTTGCTACTTTTGAAAATCAACTATGTATAGTTCTTTTATGATAATGCAACGGAATATCCTCGATATCGCAACTACTGGATCCAGCCAAGTTAATAGTTCTAGTTCTCTTTGTATCCACATCCGCAGTATTTTCAGTTAGAGTTCTTTTCAACCCTTTCATCCGTGTAACAATGAAAGATCAAGTTAAAAATGAGGTGTATAATCATCGTTTATTAATATATGTTATAAGTCATTCTCCTTTAATATCTTTGCTATACAGTTGTTTATATACTCTTTTTTATGACTCATCTCCATTCCATATAATACACTCAACTCTATTCTTATCTCTTTCTTATTCACAATTCCTCGTTGCATGATCCGCTGAATCTCCATGTATATCTCGTAGTCTCCCACTATTTCATGCTCTTCTTGCTCGTGTATATATGTTTTTCTCTGTTTTATCCCCTTGCTCTTAACCGAGCTGGTGTCCATGCTGTATTCGTAAACCTCTAGACAGTGCTGTTTCCATGTCTTCAAAGGTATCTCGTTCTCATCATATTCTAAATCGCTCATCATCTGTTTATTCTCACCTACAACTCCTCTTGTACTTCCCCAACTAAAATCATCCATGTTCCAAAACGCATACACTGGCAGCACAAATCCGAATATTGGCATTGCTAGTATGTATATTATCATCCACCCAATGTGCTGGAATTCTCTCTTTATTAGAAATATTATCATTTGCATCCCGTATACTGCCAACAGCAAATACAGTGCAATAACAGGTATCTGTCTGTCTGGCACATTAGTAATGTACTCATAACTAATCTTTATAATCAGATACATAATGTAGACTATACCGGCCGGTTGCACGATAGTTGCAAACAAATCAATAAATACTACAAATCTCATACTAAAACAGCAAAACCCGCACATTTGATCTACCCATAGCAGCTCCATAAGGTTGTGCACTGTGCTATTGATCCATCTACGTCGCTGACTTAGTAACACGCTGTATTGATCTGGTGCTATGGTTAAACATATGGCTCGTGGATTGAACGCCATTTTGTGGTACGGAAATTCGCTCAACATCAACTACATTAACAAAAAGAGTACTGTCGTCAGATATCTGTCTTCTCCCAATGACAGCAAATTCTTTTTATGCAGTGTATCCACTTGGCAATCACCGTATGACTTTATTATGTTGTTGTTAACTAGATAAGCAGTGCTTATAGTGCCGTTACTTTGGCTAGCCTGTACGTTGCTCTGATTGCTCCTTATGCGATACATACAAAAACATCCAGGCAAACAAGTCACACTCCCAAACATGTGCTCAAATGCTTTGCTTAAATGATGACTTATGTAGTACTCATAAACCTGGATCATTGTAGCCAAGGAATCATTCTCATTAGCCAGCTTGGTTTCACCACAAATACCGATGACTTTTGTATCTAAAGTCATGCTACTCACTAAGTGGCTTAGGGAGTTCTCTGTTAATTTGGTATCCGCATCCACCATTAATAGCAAATCATAATTGTTTGGATCGATTCCAATGATGTTAATACAATGATGGTACAGCTCTAGTTCTAGTGGACTCATTGGAGTGTTGTAAAGTACTTTATTGAGCCACCTCATCAATATCATTTGCGAGTCTCTCTTACCTCTATTGCCAGGTTTAATACGTTCTGTAGACTGGCCTACTTTAATAACTACTATAAATGGCACTAAATGACCTTCTAACTCGTATAATCCACTGTACACCTTGGCCTTGTTATGCTGCTTGTTATCCGATCTACTCTCTCCAATACTGACAAATGATAAGGGTACTGCTGCTACTGCAGTTGTGCCTACAGTGCTACCACCTATTGAGCTATTGATGACACTGCCAGTGTTGTTGTTCATGTTGGAGTCTTCCACATCTACTCCCAGTATATCCAAGACAATATCACCCGTGCATTTGTCGTTTCCACTGCCCATAACCATTCCATCAACTACAATAAACATCAATTTGTATGAATCGTTGTAATCTAGAAGCGCGATACTATCGATAGTCTTTTTAATGCTGTCCAAGGATTCAGTGTAGCATGGTACTTGAATTATGCAGTACTTGTTCAAGTCTACAGGATTGCTCTGTCCTATAGACTTTAAAGCACTGATGAATTTCACGAATATAAGCAAAACCATAAATGCACTGGTACTGAGTAACAGGTAGTTACTTAATTGGCATTTGAAAGAATTAGACTCATCGACTACACCTGCATAGAACAGTTGCATACAAGACTTGAGATCTGCATTAGTCATCGCCTTGATAATAGCAGCATCGGTAACTACAGTACCGACATTGTTTATCAACTTGCTGGTTAATCCACTCATAAAATCATCCAAAAACAAGAAATCTTTGCTATTGGCATTGTTGACTAGACCTGATAAATCATAAACTGCATTGTTTATAGCCACGACACTTCGCGGTGAATCCTTGTCTTTACTGATCTCCATCAATCTATCTGGTTGCCACGACAACATTCTGGTTATTGGCGTTTTAGAAATAAATGAGTTTAACTTGGTCATATCAGTCCATCTGTTATGGCTACTTGCAAACAGCGTGCTGTTAGCATCCAAAATGGTAGGATTCAATGATAAAGATATACCCTTCTTAGCATTGCTACAATAATCATTGGGTCGTTTTATTGGCAAAAGACTCAATGAAATGTCTTTACCTCCATAATCATCTATTATTGAATAAGATCTACTGCTATGCTGTACATTCAATGACATGATACTTTTCAGTGGATATATTCTACCATTTATTGCAAATAATGCATCATCCAGACCCCTACGGGTACTAAGTTCATATAAATTATAGGTTTTGTTTATAGGGCATACCAACGGACCAAGAAATATAATTACAAACAGCATCAGCACGCTAATAATCAGTATTATTATATTTAAAGCCACCTTTTCTCGAAAAGCCATTCTAACGTCTGCGTTCTTTTTGATTTTACTTAAAATGTAATTTGGCATGCAGCAGGTCAAAAGTTTTACAGTAAACACCCATCTCTTTCGTGTTGGGGTTTTTGCTATTTCAGCACTTTTACTGGTCGTCTTGCTCGGAGATGCAGTAGTTACCACATCATCCATTTCATATACCGTGTTGTTGTCCATATTACTCACTGTGTCAGTGGTATCCGCGATGCTGGCATCATCAAAAACGCTGTTACTGCTTCTAGTGATAGAATGCTGTCTGAATCTGTACATGTTCATATAAACCTGATCTACGCCAATGATAATGCCCTCGCTTGAAATCACACCACTATCAGGATTTTTGTAGCTGTCTAGAGTATTTATAGCATTCAAGTCAACATCCGACTTATCAACTACATATTCGCATATACTACTAGGAAGTAAGTGCAGTGATAATGATGATAAATGATCTGTTTGAAATAATGCCCAGTGTTTGCAGTTGAGTGATGGGGATTTATTGAATTTGGATATTCTTGTTGATGTGCTTTTTGTATTTGCAATTAAAATGTTCATGTTAGTATTCAAATGCTTTAAAGACTTGCTGCTACAGAGTACATGTAAAATACCATTCAATGAAGCATTAAATTCAGCGCTACCAACGCATAAGGCGATTAAATCTGAACTTATAGTAGTAATGTTGTCATTCATCATATTGCTACAGTCATAATATACATTGCCGTTGTAGTGTATCAAACCAAAAGATTTGGATGAGGATGCGGAGCAGTAAAATGGATTGTTCTTGAACTTATTAGTCAGTTGAGCATGTAATGAACCATAATTCGAAAGTGCATTAGGGTTATTCGCATGCTTGTTAGATTCAGATTGTATGATCGATAAGGTAGATGAACACACATTAATAGCTAACTGGTCAAAAGACGGGACACTTACAGTTGTTTTGCTGCTAAGAATATTCAATGGGTCTATTACAGCCTTGTTGAAAAATGTATGTAAACTAGATTCGTAATTAGTATTACATAGAAGGGAAAACAACTCATGAGATTTTTCCTTGGATTTTATTTGCAACGGGCACAAAACCCATATGGAGTTGGCTAATTCCATTGTAGATTGTTTCTTGTTGATGTACTCAATGAGCCAAGCAAACAACAAAGAATAAAGTTGTTTAATAATTAGATCACGCTGTTGAATAGATTGTTTGACATTCAAAAGCTGAGTACACGCCGTATTGTTGACAATTGTGGTAGATATTGTCAACGAAGCCTCGATAGATTTCAGGTCAACTTGTAAAAGACCGCTACAAATAGCCAAAACAGATTCATTAGCGATGACAGTTTGAGAAGAATGGGGGGTTGCGGAAGTAGTGAAATCGATGTTGGATAAATGCAGCAACGCAGCAATTATTTGCCAAAACAAAGAAATCATATCAGCCGAGAAACCAATGGATTCAAAAGCATTATTATACAGCGTATAGTTGGATTCGTCCAATTCGTTAGGACCCCCATTTAATAGCCTAAAGTTTTCATGATTTAAGTGATATTTTGTTTTTAAATCGCCTGGACAACCCGCTAGTAACGCGTAGAAGATATTAAAATTGCGTAGGCTATGGTTTATTACCCGAGCATCATCAAATGGACCAGGCTGCAAAAATGTACCTATCCATTTACCAGTATTGCTGAATTGAAATTGAGTGTTAAAGCTAAATTTGTAATCAGCGTTAATCGAACTCATAGCTTGGATTAGAGTTACAGAGGATTGAGATTTACTCATCAGCTTTCTGGTTCTGTTACTAGATCCAGAAAGCACATGCAAATAGCTACTAATGTGGTACAGATGGTTAACTTTGAGATCGTTGCCAAATAAATGAAGGCATTGGTCTTTGGAAGTGCGGCGCATTGATAGATACATATCATTCAATAGTTTAAATAAATGCGGATCATCAATAAAGCTGGCCGAGTCTTTGTAAGACTTATAATACAAACCAGCTAAATGTGAATCGAATTCATTGATGGGAGTAATTATGTCTAGTGCCGAAATATAAATGCTATCTGATATTTGAGTGAATGATATATCTTTTTTAATGCAATTTTGAAGATGGGATTCAAATTCCTGCTTATTTTTGAATTTTAGCGGTCCACTCATTTTTGGAAATGAAAGAAAAATGAAACTTACGTCGTTTATGAACTAAGACGTGTCACGATATGAATTGGGGTTTCCGAAGTTAATCAGAGTCTAAAACGAGCTGCGTGTGAGATCTACTATTAAAGACGTCTCTAGCCTTGCATAGAAGTTTCAGTCAACTTATTATATGGGTATCATTATGAATCTTTGCTTCAATCCTATCTATACCATTCAGGTTTCTCAAAATGCTGCAATATTTTTTGCATCTTGCTTTGTTATTGTATTTGCATCCGAATTGTTATCATACGGCTATTGAGCTGAGTTAGAAATCAATTCTTTTGGAAAGCAGGCCTTGAAAGCAATTCGCATTCCAGTAAAGCGTTTTATATTACTTGGAAAACAGTTTATTAGATGGTGCTGTGTGTCAAGTCATGTTGTAATTGTTGAAGAGAACTTTAGAAGCTAGAGAAATCAACTTGGTAACAATATTTGGCAGAAGAATATGCCTTATTAAGCATGTCAACAAGAACGTTTCGTACCGCCAACAACTACATAGGCCCGAATATCAGAAACATCGAGTTACCGGAGCTTGCCTAACTAAGATTTCTCTTTAACATCATTTTTTGAATTACTGTACTCCTTCAACTCTTCTGCGTATTCAGGTCTTAATTTATATATATCCCGCTGACTGAGATTACTTATCTTATTCCACTTGCTATCAAATTCTAGGTTGCGTGTCATTATATCCATGACTGCCAACACAAATACTCCGCAACTTACACCATCTTTCTGAGCATTCAACGATAAACTTTCGAAATTAATTTTAAAATTTTGAAGTTTATAGTGAAAGAACCTCTCTATACTAGTTTTCAACTTATTCGTAGCAGGTCCATAATAGAAGTCAATATAATAGACAGTCACAGCATCCGAATGTTTTACTGCAACCACAGTAACCCAATGATTATTTTCTAAAAACATGGGAATGACAAATGGAAAGCTTTCGCCATCCCAATCATCGTAAGCAAGTAATATTGCATCTATATTACTCTGAAAATGCTGAGGGGTAGTTTGCCCTGATAGAGCAGTCCCAAAAAAGACTGAGCTAACTTGACCCAGCCTTTGTCCAGAATCTGTTTTCGCAGAATACATTTTAGCGAAAGAATCCAAAACACAGCTATCAACAAGCTTACTAAGATCCTTAAACTCGGCAATATTCTTCTCCATTAAACAAAAATCCGTATCACGATCTCTCAGCCTTCTAATTTGTTCCGCTTCCGCGATAATTGATTGCGAGTAAGTTTCACGATTGCAGCCAGAGTCTGTAGTACTTTCGCAAACATCATCTATTCCGGATTTCCGAGGAACGCCACTGAACATACGTATATTTGGATCCACATTCAAGGATTCAATTAAACTCTTGTAAAAAGCGTCAATCTGTTGTATTGAAGTCGATTGCATCTCAATTAACAAAGATTCAAGTCTATAATTCTGAAGCTCAGAAATAAAATAAAGGTACAACAAACTGCCTTTGAAAGAAGATTCCGACCCGCTATAAAGTATTTTACTTTTCGTGATGGAGACTTTTCCAAAGTCTAATTTCAGCATATTACGAACTCTAAATGAATATGAAAAGTCATTCAAGTAACTATCAATCATACTGTTTTGATAACCTGAATTATCACCACCTACAAAGAGTACATCAATCTTTTTAAAGCTGCTTACAACAACTGTCGCAAAAGTCTTTTCTGAAAGAATATTAGATATCTCAATTCTAAAAATTAAGGGAAATGTTTTATAATCCCATTCAGGTTGATTACGCGGATACCGAGCATCAATGAGATCATTAGTCAAGGGAATGTAAGCATATCTTGCTGCTCCCGTACGGTAATAATACCATTTCAAAAATGAGAGACTTGGCAATGGTTCATTACCTGAAATAAACATCTTGTCTTTAGAGAAATCAGGATTAAAACAAGGTTCCAAGTACTCAAAATAATAATCTATTGCATCGTGAATATAATTAAGTACTTTACTTCTATTGTCTATAGACAGAGCAAAAGAAATAATCCAGGAGAAAAGGTTTTTGAACTCAGGAATATTCACTGAAATAATAAAAGAGTCTTCAAACGCGGTTTTCAAGGCAAGTTCCAAATCTTGTGATACATATATGTCATTCACATAACATATAGTATCTAGTTTATCTGAACTTCTATTTTTTTGAATAGAGACTACTACTTGATAGTGACTGTCTAGTGAGCTTTCTTCCGCAAGTTCTCTCTTGAAGTAGAATGGAATAACTAGCTGGGTCCCAGCTTCCACTTTGTAATTCCGACGAGCAAGTTGATTAAGAGCTATTATTTCCGGATATAATAACAAAGTATTCCTACTTTCTTTTGGAATTTTCTGGTAAGCGTAAGACATGTTCTCTTCTGTAATAAACTCGCACAATGCCATCAGGGCAATCATAAGAATCATGATCAGGTTTCACCCTAGATCTCTGAGATTTCTCATTACTAAGAATTATTTCATAAATTAAAAAAGATGTATTTGAGGCCATGTCAGAATCAAAATTGGAGGCTGTTGCTCATTTGAGCATGGATTTACTATATGGAATTGAAACCCAGGGATGGGAATTTTATGTAGCTGATTTTGAAAGAGAAGTATATTCCTGTTTGAATGTAAATCATCCAGTTTCCGATGTAGCAGAGATTTCGAACGGCCCTGAAGAAGTTGAACCAAAGCACAAAGGAATAAGTTTTGAAAAAATTCAATTGATTCCCATCAACTCTGAAATGGTGCAAATTCTTGCTAGGATTACAAAATTGCAAGAAATATGCGTAAAAGTTGAGATGATAAGAATGCGTCCCTTGTTAAACTTGAGATATAGAATAAGTGTTCTAAACACAGAATACGAAACGGCAAGCAAATATATTGCAGATGACGCTTTTTTAAATCGCAATTCAAACAAGTCTTCCAAGTGTTGCGCTATTCCTGCACCTTTGCCAAATATTTCCCAGCTGTCCAAGATGTTATCTGCCATCAATGTAGCAGACTTTCAGACTGATTTGTCTTCAGCTCATGGTAACAAAAAAAAATCTCAGTATTTCTTATCTGATGAAATTAGCAACAAATTATCAGGAATGTACTACTAACGTAATAAATTAATTTCCATTTAAATTATTTTTCGGACGTCTCCTACTTACGATGTCTCAGCAACAATTACCGTAGTTTCTTCTAACGTAGGCATTTTAAATTAGTTTTGGTAGGCGATGGAGGTACTGGAAAAACAACATTCGTTAAGAGACATGTTACTGGTGAGTTTGAGAAGAAGTATATTGCCACTGTAGGTGTAGAGGTTAGAGGGTTATCATTTCACACTAATTTTGGAGAATTGGTGTTTGATTGCTGGGATACAGCTGGTCAAGAGAAGTTTGGTGGACTAAGAGATGGTTATTACATTGGCGGTCAATGCGGAATTATCATGTTTGATGTTACTTCTAGAATTACTTACAAAAATGTGCCAACATGGCATCGTGATCTTGTGCGCGTGTGTGAGAACATTCCTATCGTTTTATGCGGGAACAAAGTGGATTTAAAGGATAGAAAAGTCAAAGCAAAGAGTATTACATTTCATAGAAAGAAGAATTTGCAATACTATGACATTAGTGCAAAATCCAATTATAACTTTGAAAAACCATTTTTATACTTGGCAAGAAAGTTAGTAGGAAACAATCAATTGGAATTTGCAGCCGCACCTGCATTGCAACCACCTGAGGCTCAAGTGGACCCTGCTTTAATGAACCAATACAACCAAGAGCTCGAACAAGCAGCTGCTCAACCATTGCCTGAGGATGACGATGATTTGTAATAAATTGTTTGCAAGTTTAAACCAACTCTAGCTATTGGGATGCACATTACTAGTAAGTTTGGTATGTTTCACTTTTATGGCCTATGCATTCCACAAAAATTCGTTGTTATTAATACCTGTTCTTCTTTTTAAGCTAAGGAATGAGTAAAAGTGACTAAATAGTTTTCTGAGTTACAGGAAATTACGATGTATAGAGTTGGGGGAATCCAAAAATTAAGCACAATCAGGAATCTCCTAGAGAATAACGTCGATCCTTACAACTTCACTCAAAGGCTCTGTGCGATCTCATTTGTCAGCCTACTCTTTGATATTGATAGGGACTACAAGCCGTCTACGCTGGATGCAACTATTTGTGTATGTTGTATCACTAGTTCTACAGCTGTGGTAGCCAGTTCCATAAAAAACAACCCATTATTGTCGCCTAAACTTTCTCTTAAAATTGTGTCCCATTTTAGGTGGCTAGAGAGTCTCTGGGTATCCGCAGTTCATTGGCTTCATGTGTGATATCAAATCTAACTAGTCTTGCTAACCTGAAGTGAATTTACGGGATAAAAGCATTTTGATTGAAGTTGTTATTGATCTCCGTATAAAGTTTTCTGTTATGCTCGGTCTTGTAGGTACCCGTAATTTAAATTAAATAATCTCAATCACCACATTCCGATGCGTTGGTGGGAAACATATTTCTAGGAATTCTTTTAAAATCTGATTTATACCATTCCTTTCATCTTTTCTTGCTAGGAGGTTTCTAATTATGACCTTGGATATTGATATCCACGAAATGGCAACTCAAAGTATTGCAAATTATTCTCTTGATTGTCTTTGCTGCTAGCTGCAATACATTTTCATACAGCTCACAATTGCAAATATGTTCTCAAATTATGGATGCTCATACATTTAGAATTATCGGGATCTTAAATAGGTTGACATATTTTTGTTTTCAAGAATATTCAATTTGCAAGACTAACTCATTAGCCTTATAAGGCAATAACAAGATGCCTTTCTGCAAATACCCATTGTACAGTCAATAACTTATTACTTTGGTTGGTATTTCAATTAAGCAGTTGATTGGTTGCTTCCATTGCGGATTACAAGGCTGGAGGCTCTAATTTATTATCTCCACAATTGTTTTGGAGTTAGCTTGTAGAATGGCGTTTTTAAAATCGTTGAAATAGTTTGGCAAAATACCTGTATGAGCGTTATTGATTTCACTTGATTTGGTGGTTCATAGTTAGTACAGCTTTCTTATAGCTTCTTTATTTTCATTCAATAGTAAACTAATTAAATTCAAAATATTTATTGAAAGTGCTAGATTCTTCCTAGTCTTCGTTTTAAGGTTTCAAGATGTATGGCTGCTTGGTCTCACTCGTAAAAAAGTCCTAATTTCCACAGAGAAGCTAGCAATGCTAGATGCTCCGTTACAGTGATTGCTCACGCTTTCA
>JADGIF010000252.1:0-12812 GCA_018985225.1 Amoeboradix gromovi
GCACCAAGGAACAAATTCGATGCCATGTACGAGGTATGGTACTTTAAAGAAAACCGATTTAGAAACCTGAACCTGTACAAAGTATGATTTGAAGATAGATAGAGATCATATGGCAGCAAGGAACATATGCATCAGGTATATGCATCCTTATTCTACCCCGCCTCAGGGTAGTGAAAGCGTGAGCAATCACTGTAACGGAGCATCTAGCACTGCTAGTTTCTCTGTGGAAATTCTCGATTTTCTCGGAAATCAGGTCTTTTAACGAGGAGTACTTGCTATGGCATAAAAACTGAGATTTTTTCTATTCACCAGCTGCAATGGATCCAGGTCTCGAGATCTTAAGTATTTCAATACTAAATATATGGCTAATAGATACAGAAGATACTTTTCTACACTCAGAAACTGGTCTAAAAATAAAGTTACTGTCGATAAAAATCAAAATAAAAAGGCAAAATACAATGAAGCATTCACTAGTCAAATGTCTGCAAAGTGTGTTAGTTAAAAGAGAACCAATTGGGGAAGATAAACATGCAACAATATAATTTGGAACCTGATGGAGACTATCTGGCAGCAAGGAACAAGTACTTGTAGTATATGTGCCCCTATTTGATTCATCCTCAGGGTAGTCGAAGCTTGAGCAACCACTGTAATGGAGCTTCTGTCTTTTTCAGTTTCTTTATGGAAATTGTTGATTTTATCGAAAATCAGGACTTTTTAGTGTGCTAATAAGACAGAATCTGCAATTAGAAGGCTAATTTAGAGCCAAGATTATTATTGGAACTGGCGATAAGCTATCTAAATATGCATTAGATTTGCTACTCACAAAATTTAAACTCAAAAATATATTGCATTATAGCGACTTAATCACTAATTAAGCCGTTATAAATTGAAATCCCGTCCTTTTCATCAACCGGTTCAAAGTTCACTATTATTTTTGTTGGTCACTGACCTTACACATCTCAGCCTCGGAGATAATTAAGTGAAACAACTGATGCAGCATACGATTGAAAGCTTGATTGACTTGATATACAGAGAGAATGCTGTAATTGATCAGGTAGAGCAGGTATTGATTCAATGCCCAGAGCTAATTAACCAGCTTGACAAATATGGTGAACTTCCGCTTCTAGGAGCAGTAGACAAAAACAATATCGACATGTCAAAATTGTTGATCAAATATGGTGCCGATGTGAATAAAAAGACTGGTAAATATAACGGCCGTTCTCCGTTTTTGTTAGCCATCTGGAGAGAACATACTCAGTTGGTTGAGTTAATGCTAGATAGCGCCGATTTCTCTATCTGCGATGACGGAAATAGTGGTGTGTTCCATCAAGTTTGTTTAGCAGCTATTCCTAACTCCCAAATTTTAGAAATTTTGAAAAAACGACCGGGTTGGGAATCTTTTCTCTCCAAAGGTAATAAATGGGGTGTCAGCCCGCTTCACTACTCAGCTTATAAAGACTTAGATGTCACTGAAAAGTTAATCATTAGCGGTGCAAACGTTAACGCTCAAACTGTTGAGCGTAGTACAATTCGGATTAGTGGCGATGCACACACAATGATAGACCCCGGTATGACTCCACTGCATGTTGTAGCTATGAAGGGTGATTTGGAGCATGCTCGTCTATTGCTAAGGTTCAATGCTTCGTCGTTAATAAATGACTGGTATGGTAGAAATGCTGTAGAAACCGCAAAGTTGCATAATCGCACTGAAATGGCTGATGTTTTGTCTCACAACTTGCAATTTGAACAAGCTACCAATGAAGTTGTTAAATACTCTGTTTTACTAAGCGACAAGGCAAAGATCGATGCTGTTGTGGTTAAACAGGAGTTAGCGGGCATTTGTGATGAAGTCAATGCTTCCAAGTATAAGCAAGCTATTAAAGACTTTCCAGACAGAGATACCTATGAATATTCCACGATTTTGAAATTATTTCAAAATTTAAGGAAATATAAACCCACAGATTTCAGTGAATTTCAAGTTAAGTTAAAGAAGTTAAAAAGGGAAGCGCTGGATAGCAACTCAAGCTGCAAGAATCAAGTTCCTGCACTGCTAGAATCTATTGAAGAGATAAAAGTCAAGACAAAAGAAGATTTGTCATGGTTAGAGAACCAGTGGTATTCGGCAATGGAGAAACAGAATGAGGTGCATGGACAGTCACTGGTAGTTGAGCTTCAGGACAAAATTTACAATATTATTGATCTGTACGAGAAACTTAACAACAAAAAGGTTAGCAAAGAATTTGTAAGTTTGAATTTAGCAACAGAAATGACGCAAAATGAGATGAATGATGATCTGCAATGGAGGTTGAGTATTATTGAGGCATTGTATTTCTTGTATCACGAGTACACTTGTGATAGAGTGGAATCGGCGTTAGCATATGCAGAGACAGACTTAAAGGTGCTAAGTATGCTACAATAAAGTACTAATAAACGATTTATTCCATGGACTGTATATGCTTTGTAAACCACTGCTGTTTGTTTTTAAAAACAACTATTGGTGACCCTTTATCAGCTCTAGCTATTTTTTGCCGCGAGAGAGACCTAAAGACAACGTTGACATTTGTGTTGGGATAAACTACAAAAGAAGAGGGATAGCAGTGTATTTCATTACATAGAGTACAAATATCAACAGAATAAGGTACTTTCCTACCTTCAAAAACCATTACAATTACATCTTTGTAAATAGTGTCAGTATCAAAAGAAGGTCGAAGTATATCTGGCAGTTGCCCTTTGAGGGAGCCTATAGGTGCAGATTTTTTGATAAAGAAATCAGATGGAGATTCTTGCATTTCTTACCCTAGAAAATAAAGACGAACTTTTTAAAACAAATGTCTCAAAAAACCAGAATTAGTCAAGCACAAATGTGCCTCGATTTGATGCCTGTCCAGAAGTGACATCCTTTTCCTTATCAGTCAGATTTTTTATCATTATTTAGTAGACTTTATATGAGTCAAAGATAGTCGTTACACTCTTGCCATTCGATGCACGACTGTATCATAGTGAGACGTAGATTATTGCAACTTTGGGCCTCTAAGAGATCGCTGAATGCTGTTTCTCCATGTCACTTTTCATTGTGCATTTCCAATTAATTTTGTTACTTTTTTCAAACATTTCTGTATTTTTAATGGGGCATTTGATGATAATATCATTGATTGTATTTATAGCTTGCAACATAGTTATGGATCAACCATACATGGATGAGCCTTTTCATGTTCCGCAGGCACAGAGATATTGTAAAGGTGATTTTGAATGGGATCCCAAGATAACAACTCCCCCAGGACTGTACTATTTCAGTACACTAATAGGATACTTTTTTGGATGTTCTATCAAGGTTTTAAGATCCACAAACTTTGCTTTAGGGCTCTATAAATACTACTTGTTATCCAAACTTACTTTTGACTCCAAATGGTTATATTTCTTGCCGATTTCATTTTTCTATCAGAACTGGTACTATACGGACACCCTATCTGAAGTTTTAATGCTACAAAGCTACTACGGAGTTGTCAAGCAGTACAGGTTGCAAACCTTTGCTTTCGGAGTAGCTAGTGTCTTCATTAGACAAACTAACGTTGTGCTACTGGTTTGGATGGTATTTTGGGGTGTATATGAGCGCAACAAGTACACACATCCTTTGTTGACGACCGTAATACATAACCTGTCAATTTCAGATTGTTTGAACACATTTAAACAGTTCATCATCATCTGTTTTACCAACGGTTTAGCAGATATCAGCATGTTGACCGGGATCATAACGTTTTTGGGTTTGGTAGTCCAGAAGTATGGACTTTTACAGGGCGACTCAGAAAACCACAATCTTTCATTCCATTTCCCTCAACTGCTGTATTTCGGGACTACGCTGTTTGGATTGTTTGCCTTATACACCAATATGCACACTGTTCGGTATCATTATACTTATTTTATCACTTTGTGGATGTTTTCATATTGTATGGTTCACTTCTTTACAATTCATCATAAGTTCTTATTGAGCGACAACAGACACTTAACTTTCTACTTTTGGAAAGCTTTCTATCGCAACTTGAATCTGTATAAAGAGCTCTTCTACAGCTTTGTCTATAGCGTAGTTTGGTACTCGTTACTGGACCACTTGAAGCATTTCGCAGTTATTCCGGTCGCAGGGTACTTATTATCGTTAGCGCTTACATTAATACCCACACCTCTGTTTGAATTCAGATACTTTATCTTTCATCTGACCATTTTTGGAATTTACTTTCACAAGCAAACAAGTTACAGCAAAGTAACTATAATTGTAATGAATGAATTTGTTCTGCTACTGTTTTGGATGCATCCAGCTCATATAATGTGGTAGTTTAATAAATTTCTTTTTTTCATCTTTCGGCCAGATGTCTGAAGCTTTGCAACTGGTATTTTTAAATATCTCTCAGGATGTTAGTCTTTATAAACTGCTATCTCTTCCATTTACACAGCCAAGTAAATCATTATATGATGAGTTGATCCAGAAAATAAAGCAAACAGAAACTGGTTACATGGTAAACGCTTGTTTTTTAGAGATGCTTCAGTTTATGACTATAAAAAATGAAAGAATGGTGTATTTATACAACTCTGTGCTGGATTTAAGTGAACCTTATATTGTGAACATAGTAAACCAACATATTTACATGAATGGACACTCTAAACTATTTAGAATTTTAAAAAAGAATTATGAATTCTTGATACCTGAATATCCAAACGAAGAAAAGAAAGCTGAAGCCGTGGTTATTAACTTGTATCCAATATGGTTACAAATCAGGGAGCACGAAGACATGCTGCAACTGAAAAGTGATGTTGTAAATGGCAAGCATGAAAAATTTCAGATATCTACCAATAGTGATTTACTCAATAGCGATCAAGAAGGGTGTTTAAAAATAACATTCTCCAAATTGACGCTATCCAACGGCAAGAGCGACATCGTCACTTTTAGTTTAGGTGCCATCGAAGCATACACTTGGCAAGAAATGGAGTATCCTACGATCAAATTGAAAAGAACCCCAATTTCAACAGCAAATCTAGTTCCTAGAGAAGATGATTCTATTGATACGGCCGAGTTAGCTTTTACCAATTGTAAATCATTGTGTTTATTAATTGAAGGTAGAATGTATAGTTTGTTTCCAATCTTACAAACAGAAGTACTCAGAATAGAAAATGTAATGAACAAGCTATTGGACAAACCTCCGTTTCATCATTCACAGTTTATTCTTCACTCGCTCTTTCAAAAAATGACAATTCTAAAAAAATCAATTGGTGTTAAAAGTAACATAAGCAATGATAGGAGCAAACTGATCGTGAGTCAAAAAAATATCTTGAGTTGTCTCCACAAGGTTTTACAAGATAATCCAACTCAAAGCCAAAATCTTTTAGTTTTATTAGAGTACAGTTGTGGTGCGGAATTACAGGTTTTAAAAGAAACAATAAATGTATTGAGGCAGTACTGGTCCATAACGTATACGGAGCAGCGACAACTAAACATTTTAAGCTGCCTGGCACGTATACTAACAGCATTAGCTCAATCTCCTAGAGATAGCGTAGCGCAAGTAAAGAACTGGCTTATCCAAATCGAAGACACAATTTCGCCGTATCAACAGTATTTTAAATTGACTAAGCTTCGATGCCCTGCGTACAGTTGTTAGTCTGTTAAAAACAGTTCACAACATCGAGTGCAATCCATTGATATCTCGATCTTCTATTCATCCAGGGGAATATGATGGCTATTCTATTTTGAAAGAATATCAAAAGAACTTGTGGTATTAATTAATAAATTTTTATTTTCTCAAGTCTTCTAGTCAAATTGCAAATTGAGCACACACTATGGCATCAAAATTTCATAATTTATTTGCCACATTACGTATATAGTATTGATAAAACAGATTGGGTCCCTTTGCTGCACAGCAGATGTTTTTAACAAACATAGTAATGGCGTTGTTCGCGAAGGAGACTAAAAGTGAAGTCCCAGAAAGTGCAATAAAGGTCACACAAACTGTATTCGGTGGAGATACACTCATTGGCCTGTTGGAAGCCACAAGTAGGAACTCAAAATTCCAGGTTCCCAAGCCTGTGGAAAGGTTATCTCGTCCAATTACTGGAGAGGAAGTTTTAAACAGTCAAAATACTGATGGCTCCACAATATTAGTAGCCACTAAAGATGATGCGGATAATTGTAGACCTTTTGAAATTACAGGAGACCCTAATGTTAGGGTAACCTGGGACCAAAAAAGAAATCCAGATGGAGGATTTAGTGAGCAGAAATAAACAGTTTACCGAAAGCATAATCACATTTTGTTAAATATTTTAGCAAAAATAACAAAAAACATTCGTTCGTTCTCTGCAAGTCAAGAAAGTATCTATTTTTTTATTGAAAACCCCATTTATTGACATATGTGAATTTTATGGTCCCAGAACCTCTTCATAGTATGCATTATGACGGGAACAAATGGGATTTCAAATTCATATAGATGGCATATGTCACCATCATAGCCAGAATGAATTTTACTTGAAGACTTAATCAAGGAGACATAACTAAGTTTTAATAAAACTATAAAATAAAACTATAAAATAAAACTGGTTTAAAAACTAAATAATCATCCAAAGAAAAAAGAAATTGGCGGAAATTAATACAGTGGTTACTAATAACTTATTCAAGATGTCGAACTCTGAATAAAATCAACTTGGAGACATAAATAAATAACCTGTAATTTACAAGTAGATAGAAACCATATGGTACCTCTAATCATACACCCCATCATAGTTCAATACCCCTCCATATAGTGAAAGCATGAGATACCGCTATATTGGAGCGACCTGCAAGATAAACTTTTCTGCGGAAACTTTTGATATTCGAAAAACTAGGACTCTAATTACGAGTGATTGTAGAAACGAATAATTGGCTATACTAAGGACAGTAAGGTATGGTCACTTGTATGCACTATCATCAATGACATTTAAAACTGAGTGGTTAAATAGTGATAAGTTTGTTTATTGTTTGCATTTAACTACCACTTCGAAGCGCTGGCCATTTCAGTTCGACCTATATTTGTCACAGCCACTGTCTCTTCAATGCACTCTTGATCAAGCTTTTGCTTCGAATCCAAAGACAATGCAACAGCTAAGCGAACAGCATTTTTAATCTGACGACCATTCAACGGATATTGACCCAGTTTCTCAAAATCCAATTCCTTAACACCGCAAGATACGCGTGCGGTCATATTCTTCCACACCTGGATTCGCGCTTCCGGTGTCAGCGAGGTGTACTTTAAGGCCACAGTCACTCTGCTTTCAAGGGCAGGATCAAACTCTGTGACTCTGTTTGTTGTCAAGAATAAAATTCCTGGGTGGTATTCCAATAGTCTCAACATTACGCATGTCATTGCATTCTTCAAGATATCTGATGAATCCCTTTTTTCCAAAAACACATCTGCTTCATCAATTAATACGAGAGAGTTCCAACCGGCGCAAAGTTCGAGAATTTCAGCTAAACGTTGCTCCATTGTTGTGGGATCAATGCCAAGTTCGCCCATAGTTACATAATACAAAGGTTTATGGAGAACCTCTGCAATAGCCTCAGCTGTCAGAGTTTTACCAACGCCAGCTGGACCGTGCAACAAAAAGATGGAGCCTCCACTTTTTCCTTCGATAATGTCAGAGACCTGGTCCCCACCAAATCTTACCAATGCTTTAATTAGTCTTTTTCTCTTGGGGTCTAGTACCAGTTCATCAAATGCAGAATCGTTGTATTTGATCGCTTTCAATCCTCCAACCAAAACATGGCCCCAACACTTTGAGGAAAAGCTAAATCCTACAAGTGCAGGCCAAGTTACGGCAAGCAATTGCTTAGGAATGCTCTCAATAATAAATATGCTATCAGGGTTAGAAACTTTCTCACCAAGTGACTTCTGCTCATTCTTAAACCTTTTGTATCTACCAGATATCTCAATGAGTGCATGAGTTGCATCATCCATACCTTGAGATGCGTGGTGTCCCAAGGAAGCACCTCTGACTACGTCGATCATGATTCTTCCAGAAGTCTGAATAACGTTTGATCGAGTCTGCGAAATCTGCCCAGATCTCGAACTTGAATGCAAAAATACGCATCCGGGTTCATGCTGAAGATACTTTGCTTCACCTAGACCGAGTGCTACATACTTTTCACCACTAGCAATGAATCTCGACAACAAATGATCATCAACAGGTGCGTAATACATGTCGGAGATCTTCCTATTAGACTCTCCAATCCATCGAGAAAGAACTGCTTCAAACTGGACAACGCAAAAGTCTGTTCCCAAGGATACAGCGTACTGCAACTCTAAATGAAAACTCTGCTCGAAGCCGAATAAGGATTTTCTCTCTTGAAAGTAAGATTGCACGACTTTAAATCCGGCAGGAACGCCTAATGACGTAATACCTCTAACTATAGTCCCTGGTTTGTACAATTCAGATAAGGCTTCAAACAAGATGGAACCCTCTTCGATACAAGTCTTGTAATATTCCATTTCAGGCTTGTACACATTTCTGATTTCTTGTCGCAATTCCATTAATCCAGGGACTTCCAAATTTGCAGAAATCTCTTTTATTTGGTAGCCTAACCCACTCAAGGCTTGAACCACTTGAAATCGTATATATCTGTTATAGTAGATATCGTCTTCTTTGGCCCCAATACCCTCATTATACTGAGTAATTAAATCAGACAACCAATCCAACCGGCCAAGTATGAAAAATAGTTGCTTTGCTTGCAATTGGCTCGCCATTTTCATACTAGTAAAAGATCTTACAACAGTTCTCAGTGGGTACTGATTAATTCCATTACAAGGGATATCTGGAAAGTGAAAAACAGATTCAGGGCCTGATCCATCAATCTTAAAGTAAATCGTCTTTGACATTTTGGTTTAGAAACAAGTCTTGGTTACAACCCAGCGAGTTTTATAATGGAACGTGACGGCTTTTAATTAACGTGCAGACGACGTATATCCTCAAAAATTTTAAAACTTTGTTACTAGGACCTCATTGGCTGATATGACCGATCGGCAAACAATCGGACATACTTCACAAAAAGCCGTATCGGCTAATCGAGCATAGCCCAGTGTGACAGTCTCACAAAGGCGTATGAAAGTTGTTTGCTGCAAAATAAGCTTTTCAAGGATGGTCAGTTAACTAAGACGTTTTCTATGTTGATAGTAACTGCTATCCCAAATACTGAAGCACAATGTTGGCGCATCCGTAACGATTGATAAGCTTTCTATCAGATACTACTGGCATGATACTCAAAGCCATATTCCTAGTAAATGTCTTTTTTCTTGTTTTGCTAACAAAGCAGAATTAGCAAAATTTGTCTTTCCTTTCGTAATTCATAAATTGTGGTCAGAACAACTTTTCTCATATCTAACTGCTCGATTGTTTCCTTGAATAAATCATTTATCGCGAATATGTAAGCGTTTTTGTATAATTTCAAGACTTTTCCAGATTTTTCTAATAGCTCAAATATTCGATATTTTTCCTTTTCGCAAATGATAAATGGAATAAATAGATGTAATCCTGAATATGTAAGATCTAAAGAAATAACTAACAGGTACGGCACACATTCGTATCAGACTGATAAGCTGGTCCAAACATGGAAGAATTAGGTGTCTTTCAATGCCTATAAGAGATATCTGCACAGTTTATTCAAGGAGCGCTTGAAGTTCAAGCGTATTCAATCCCGCCTCAGGATAGTGCAAGCGTGAGCAATCACTGTAACGGAGCATCTAGCACCGATATTTTCTCTGTGGAAATTCTCGATTTTCTCAGAAATCAGGACTTTTAACGAAGAGTATAACAAGAGTAAGACAATTATGTAACATGGCCACACTTATGAGGGTTCAATATTTTATCGTCATAATAATTCTAAAAACTATAAGGTTTCAATAAAATTTATTAAGAATACAGAGGGAGTGAATCCGGTCATAGTTCGGTACATTTTTGTAGAATATATCGGGAAGTTTCTCAACTTTCCCTGTAATTTTTCAAACTGCTATGCAAGGCAATAATTCTTCTTTTTGGAAAACTCAACCCGTCACCGATGACCCTTCAGAGCAAGGCGAAGTCCGGCCTAGAAGAGCACCTAGCAAGTTGCCTTTTGAGTTGCAAAATGGGTTAGAATGGGCTACGCTGGATATAACCACTGATACGGATATGAATTTAGTTTATAATCTGCTTTATAATAATTACGTCAGTGATGTGTCTGAAAACCAAGCAGAGTCATTCAAATTCGCTTACAGTATTCAATTACTTCGATGGGCCCTGCAACCTCCAGGTCATGTCAAGAACTGGTGGTTAGGAATCAAAAAAGACACTAAGCTAGTTGCTTTTATAACTGCTATTCCTATTACAGTATCTGTCAACAATGACTCGATAAAAATGGCAGAGGTCAATTTTCTTTGTGTACATAAGTCACTTAGATCTAAGCAAATAGCTCCAATTCTAATTCAAGAAATAACTAGACGTGTACATCTTACTGATATATGGCAAGCTCTTTATACCGCTGGTACTAAGCTACCTGGAATCACTTCTTCAGCCCTTTATTACCATCGAAGTTTAAACATAGATAAACTAGTTAAAGTGGGATTTGCCTCCGCCGCAAACAACATGGCACTATATAAAGAGTATTTGCATATCAAGTCTAGTCCATTAAAACTTAGGTTGATGGAAAAGAGAGATGCTGACGAGTGTTTTGAATTATTCAACTTGCACAACAAATCCAAGCAGGTTTACCCGATATTTTCTTTGGAAGAATTCAAATACTGGGTTAAGCCTGTGAAAGGCACAGTCTGGCCATATGTAGCTGAGATAAATGGCAAAATTGTAGATTTTATTTCGTTTTATCATGTAACTACGATTGCTGTACAGCTGAATATTAAAGTCAAAATAGCTTATCTGTGGTTCCACTCTAATGTGAATACCAAATGGACCGACCTATTAGGTAGCGCGTTGATGATTGCGCAAAAAGACGGATTTGACTGCTTTAATTGCCTTGAAGGTGTTGGCGGATCATGCAAGGATTTGGAACAACTGAAGTTTAAAAAGGGAGACGGTACACTCTATTATTACTTTTATAACTGGAATACACCAAGAGTAAAAAATGACAAAATGGGAATGTTCTTGTTGTAGAAAGCGAAATAAACAAAACTTAATGTTACTCATTTACTTAATGACTTACATGTATGGTGGGATACCTAAACAGTCCTCCAAGCTGATAAATTTATAACCTCTTGCTTCAATGTCGTCTGCGATTTCGTCGAAATATTGAATTGAGCCAGTGTGGATATCATGACTTAGTATGATATGTCCAGAATTTGAGTCCGCATTAAAGCCAGCCTTGATGTTCAGAAAAGCGTCACTATTATCACTGGTGACACTAGGTTTCCAGTCATTTGAATCTATAGACCAGTTAATTGTATACAATCCTAATCCATTCCACACGCCCATAGAAACAGAAGAATACTCACCATATGGGGGTCTAAAAAATCTAGTCCTTTTACCCGTGGCAGCAAATATTGCATCTGACGCTTTTGTTGCTTCTTGCGTCATTGTAGCAGGTGAAATATTATCCATTTGAACGCCTAAATGACTCCATGAATGGTCCGCTACGGTGTGGCCTCTAGAAATTTCACTACTTGCAACCCCTGAATTTGCAACTACATTTGTACCAATATCAAAGAATGTAATTGGAACACGAGCCTTACCTGCAGCCACTCTAGCGTCAATCTTGTCCATTAATTGCTTAGTCAAAGCAGGATCTGGACCGTCATCAAATGTCCAAGCAACCGTTTTATCTAATTTGCAATTTCTAAGCGGTGCACTTAAATTTGGTGGAGGAACAGCTACTGCAGTCGAAGTAGCCTTGGCAGTTGCAGTGGTTTTGATAGAACCTGTAGCAAATAAGGTAGATGAAGTAACAGTGCATTGCCGCTGACAATCGGAACCACAATAAGCATCAGTGGTACCGCAGTATCCATATATGGAGCAGCAAAGACCAGAAGGACAATCTAGAGTAGCGCTACATGTAAAATCTGTGGAGGTAGGATTGGCTGCCGCTGTTGTAGTTGTAGCTTTAACAGTGGTTGTTGCAGCTTTAACGGTAGTTGTTGCAGCTTTGGCAGTAGTTGCAGTATTGAGCCCTGTAGATGTTGCCGGGCATTGTTTAGAGCAATTTGCTCCCTTGCAGTATGCGTCAGTGGTACCGCAGTATCCATGTATGGAACAGCAAAGACCAGAAGGACAGTCAAGCTTTGAGTTACATGTTCCGTCTGTGGAGATTGGATTGGTTGGGGTTGTTGTGCCACAGTACTCGGCAGTATTGCCACAGTAACCGTATTTTGAGCAGCAAAATCCAGAGGGACATGCAAGAGTAGCACTGCAAGTTCCATCATTCGAGACTGCGGTAGTACAGTCACCATAACCAACCATACAGCCGCTTCCACAGTAAGTAGCCCCAGTTCCACACCATCCCCATTGCGAGCAGCAATTGCCACTGCTACATGATCCAAGAGATGGTCCACATTGTTGAGCAAAAACTGTAAGTGCAATCAACATGTTTAGTGGAATTCTCCTCGGCAATTCACGATGATGGAAAAAGTGATCAATGCGCTTTACCCCTCAACAAAGCTCAGATCAATAATCCAGTATGGTACGACATATGGGACATGCTCTACAAAAACTAGACAAAACAATTTGTATCCAAATTTCAAAAATAAACAGTCTGTATAGCTATTCTTTTGCTCTTTCATCCAGTCTTTATTTTAGATTTGTACGGTAACTATTGACTTTAT
>JADGIF010000253.1:0-12751 GCA_018985225.1 Amoeboradix gromovi
TTTATACTCGTCAACTCCGCAACTAGCTGAATGTCCACTCGCCTCTTAAATCCATAAAATTAATAAAGCTGAAATAATGTGCCAAGTTGTTACTGAAAGTTAGTCCAGTTTTTATATTTGATGTCTCAATTGCAAAATTTTTATTAATTTTATTTTAAAGTGGCACTAATAACCATTGTGCGATTCACATGAGATCAATTTCAGATGGCATCTTCAAAATTGTTTAATTTGGTATCCATCCAGAATTCTTGGGACCTTCAGAAGCTTTAGAATGAACGAAGAGTGGCACAATCCAAATACACTTATTCAACAGGCCAAGTTGCAGCATCTCTGGAAGAATCTGTTCTTCGGATTTAAAGTAGATTAGTGGCAGATCCACAAACTTGTCCAAATACAGTACTATGTTTTTCAAATCCCGGACTTCAGCATCCTTGTCTTCTAAAATTATTCGATTCCTACTGAATTCAAAATTGCAAGTTTCAACTTTTGTACAAGTCCCCAAAGAACAGGAAAGTTTTCCTTTTGAGGGAAACAGCTTGACAAGCCACTTTTTTATCATTCACACTAATGGATAAGCACTTGCCATGTAAGTTAAGATATTCCGTCTACGAAAAAATAATACATTTCTTGAAACCACGATAAAATCTGCGCCCGCTTAATTTTAAATGAGGCGTAAACACATCTAAGAAATCCTCTAGCTTTAGCACTCCTAAATTCCCCATTTACACCTTGTATGCAATTTAATAGCTTTGCAAAGTTCTCTTGAGACTTTATTACGTTAAAAGCGTCAAGCAATGTAACAAATCTTTGCCGTTTCTTGACGGAAGACTGTCTTGATGGTCAAAATACTTTTATCATATGCTTTATTCATGCTTCGAGATGTAGAGATCATTAAAATCATGAATCGGAACTAGTAAGCCCAAATTTAAATACTTTTGCACCAGGAAACTGCCTCTATTATTAAAGAATTAGTATTTGCAATGAGAAAAGCTAAGAAAGCGAAATTTGCCACGATTTTCCTTATGTTCCACTATCTTAGTCAAATTTTTGCAACGGATTCTTGGGATTGTTAAATCTTCTTTAGAACATTATTGGATTACATCAGACCACTTCTGCAGCAACCTGCACCTAAATTCAAGAAAACCGTTCTGGATAAACATCTATTTGATAATTTTTGATTGCCTTGCATTATTTCATTTCGCGTCCCTGTTTTTGCATTCAATTCTTAGTATATTACTGCTGGAGTATTTGAAGGCAATATCCACAAGGTTGTTATTGAAAAAGTTATTGTTTTCGTCTCTTCTGGAGTTGTTCTAGGTCATAAATATTTGACTAGGGTCGTGTTCTAGCAGTGAATCTCAGGAACATCTCGAAAAGAGGAAATGCATCTTTTATATTCAACTATCGTAATAATCTCTTATGTAGTCCTGAGTGCGAATAGCACAACTCTATTGCTGATCGACGACCTTAACTCTTCATTATTATTTCTAATATTTTGGCATTGCGTGTATAATAAACCCATCAGGTTGAAAATATCCAAGAATACATCTAGCTTCTAAAAACACGAAATGGCTTATGGTTTTGGTCAAAGAACCACTTAATATGAAGCCCAACTACAAGATTTAGTAATCTAGTATGCGTAGTACCACCATCATAATTTTACTCTTACGCCGCTAAATAAAGAAATTAGTCTTTCAATTTACTTCATAAGTCCTGAAATACTTAAGTGCATTCAAACTAGCCATACAAAGCGATAGTAAATATTTCATCGAATACTATGAGACTCAATTTCAGAAAACGTCCCAACTCCAAGTCGAAGGATCATCTGAAAGATGTGCCAGTCCCCATAATATGCTTTCAATCTCTTTTTCAATATGGAAATGCACCTGCAACATCTCTTTCAAAGTAGCTTGGCTGATTAGCCCCTGAGCATATGCTGCAATGTCTTAACCGACTACTGTTTTCATATTCTGTCTTGATATTTGTAATGTCGTCTGGTTCACAAGGCAGAACCTGGATGCCTTTCTTTCGCATCTAACAGCATGAAGATGTCGGACTCCTAGTGTGGTTTTTAGGCGTTCCTCCTGCTTGTAAATGAGGACATTTTGTCAGAATGGGTTTCATATATCTGAAATATATGAATCCCGATTAAATTCTTCAGAAATGCAATGACGGGCTGCTTAACGACACTAATTAGTTTTGCTGTTTCTTTGAGCTAACTGCTAGCTCACTTACCGCAAAAATACTTTAATTAGCAGAAAAAATCTTGGGTAAATGGGATAATCAGAATTCTAGAATTTAGATATTTATTTTCTTAAAATATGGTGAATCCACACCACAAACGAAGAGTTTGTCGCCCTTTAGCAACAATGACTCGGCCCGCATCCCAACTGGATATTTATTCTTAAATTCTAATTTGTTTGACAGCTCGAAGTGTGTTACTGATCTGTCATTCGAACTAACAAACATATGGTCATTGTAGAATATTATATCGCTAATTACATAGTTATGGAACTCTAAGCAGTAAACGTGCTTATCCTCAATTTTCAAATATCTTATTTTACTAGAATGTTCACAATAAATAGATCTGGGTGACACAATTATAACAATCCCATTCAAGGTGCCAATTAGAAACAAACCTTCATAGCATCGCACCAACAATGGAAATGGAGGGTTTTCGCTCATAAAATCCAACGCAGGAGAGTAATCCAATGTCCTACACCTATCAAATCGCTCATAGTCAAAATAAACTAACTTTGAATCAAAATCAACTGCGACAATATATTCATTGGTGCAAACCAGAGTTGACAAATTGTAGCCATCAACGCAGGAACCTATAATGATGTCACCGTCCTTGCCTATTTTACCGATACTGGTTTGGAAACAGAGCAAGATAACATCCATATGAATGCAGATATCTCGAATCTCGTCTGGAGAGTCTATCTTAAAAACAACTTCAAAATCGAACAAATTTAATTGTATAATGGAGTTGTCAAAGCCTATTACTAATGAATTTTCATACTCCACACATTTTAAAATAATGTTCTCAAATGTTTTAGAAAAAGCGGTAACTTTCATTTTGAAATCGTAGAGCTCTACAGAATATTCTTTTACAATGCAAATACCATTTTGAACCTGAATCAGCGAATGTAAAGCTTCTGAAAATCCAGTCATCCCTTGCTTTAAAATTTCTCCGGCATTAAAGCAATCCAAACCAAACGTCTTCTGGTAGTCCAGCAGAGAAGAAACCCTAACACATAGCCTTTGTTCTGGTAGGCTGGGTTGTAAATACAATCAAATTTAAATTGGTTACTCTGTGTACTCCATGACACATATCCAACAATTAAACCCCATCAACGAATTCAAAATGCGTTGTTTAACTGCTAAAAAATCAGCCCCTATATCTGATCAGTCAAGAGATTACTGCATGTTATTTATTAAGAAATACTCAAAAGAATTCAAAGGGACTTTCTGCAATGACATCCAGTTCGTCATTAAATCTTTCATTTCTAGAATCAAATCAAGTACTTATTCAAGTTATAAACTGTACAAATACAACAAGGATCCATTACTCTATGAGCAAATTCAGTCCAACAAACAATTCTTGCTTTCGTTGGTTACAGAACTTATAAAAGGCTGTTATCCTGGTAATTCAGTCACTCGGATTCTACTCTATCTGGACATAATCAATTCCATTGTTCTAATTTTAGGTACCACTGAGTGTCTAATGCCGGATGGGTTTGACCCCCTTCACTGCAAGACACCTGAATTTCCATTTACTCTTGAATATCTCTATCCGGATGAATTAATAATGGCTCTGCTGGAGTGCTTAAAGTCTTCTTTTGATTCTGTCAGGGAGTCGTGCCTGCAGTTGCTAATTAATCATTTTTTAAATCGTCTGGATGATAAAGTTAACTACATTACTACCCAAGGAAATCAATTGATACTCAGTTTTAGATCTAATGAGTCTAAAAGTGGTAGCATGTATTTGTATTTACTCAACCACTTGCGACCAATGACGGAACTAAACCTTCAGTATTTCAATAATCTAACAGAGAATATCGGCATATTAAACAACGACCTGCTGCTAGCAACAAAATCAAACAACATAGAAGGCTATTTAATATACTTTACCAGGTTGTTAGTAGAAAAGAGAATGTCAATTCACTTTGATGATTATTATCCATTATTCAAGGTTGTAGTCCACAAGACCCTTCCTATAGTAGCGAGTGCTTGTCCTGAAGGTAATGATTTTGATTATATTCATGATAGTTCTTCACCAGCAAGTCAACTGTTATTGTCGTTTGCTTGGCGAAACATTACTTTGGCCAGTAATCTTTTACAGCAATGTATGAAGTCATGCACCTCTTCAGATAGTGCTAGTATACAACTGCTATTCAGCGAGATAGTTGAATTGGCCGTCAACATTCGTCACAGAGGTGCATTTGCTAATATATGTCCCATTTTAAGTGAAATGACTATTATTTGCAAGAGACTGCGGCTACTCCACATTCCAATGGATATTCTTCAGCTGTATCTAAGAGAGTATATTCACAAAAGTGATATAATTACCAGAAGATCGGCTGGTATTCCTCAGTCTATTGTTGCACTATTAACTGCTTTAGATAGTGTAGATACCACTATAATGGTTATCAATACATGCAACACTACTATATATAATCATGTTACAGATGGTAGCGTTATTCACAGCATGAATATACTTCAATCTATATTTGTGGAATCATCATTTGGTGCATCAATATTCCCACTAGTGGGATCAGGATTAAAAATTGCAATATCGAATCTCGGTCATTATAACTGGCGCATTCGCAACTGCTCATTAATGCTCTTTAGTACTCTAGTTAAACGGACCTGCGGGTCCTCGGTGAGAACATGGACTAATGGTATCACTAGCAATGAGTTTTTCAACCGATTTGACATATTGCATGATGTAGAATTAGCCTTGAGCTCTAGCTACAACACATCTATATTTGCCTGCTTATTGTTGCAGAGTAGGTTTAAACCAAGTCAAAGTGAGGAAGCATTTGAGTCCTTAAAACCAATATTGGAATCATTAACGGAGCATGTGGATTTCAAGCTGAGAGTGTATGCTAGCCGATCTTTGGTACTTTTGATTAGAGATATTAATCCATACCTCTCTCGCCTTTATTCTTTTAGCAATAGTTTGGAGAAGAATATAAACAACAGCACCCATGGCCAACTGTGTATTATATTAGAGTACATACGGCTTAACAAGAAACCAGTTGAACTGGATCATGAGTCGGTGAGAACATTATACAGTTCATGCAATAGCGTAAACAAATCGATAATCATGACCATATACGGTGAATTGAATACTTACCCATCTTATTTAGTAGCTGAATTTCACAGGCTATTGAATGTAAATAATCAAGGAATACTTTCTTCAGCGGTTTTTGATTTATACGCAACACGAGGAGATGACCAAATTTTGGAAAAAATAAGTGCTAGCTGTAACAGTATTTACAAGCAGAGAATGAGATACTTGATAGAACAAAATTTGGGTATAGAGCAAAATCACGAGGAGTACTTCAGCCAGGTACCCTTAGAAATGAAAACTAAATTTAGCCTGAAAATAGACATAAAGATGATCAAATTAGTACAAACAAGTGACTTGGTACCGTTTATTATAAAAAACTTCAATGAGTATGAGAAAGAGCTGATAAATAACAATATACAAATAAGTAGCGAGTTACTAATGGAATTGAGAGGATTAATTGTAGGGGCTAGTACAACTTGCAAAATAAAGTTGATATTGAGTGGACTACTAAAGTGGGATAACAAATACGATGATAGAATTTTAGGTGCTTATGCACTATTGGCAATACTGCGTTCCAGCATGCACGAAGACTTGAAATTTGATATTGTGATAGAATGCAGTTGGTACAGTATAATGGATGAAGAGCCAGGTATACGAGAATTAGGCAAGAAGATAGCAGAACACTATATAAATGTACAAGAATTGGATGAGTACGAAATGTATGGATATTTGTTAAGTAAAGCAACGAGTGAAAAACAGTCCGAAATAATTAATGAACACCTAAAGTGCGTGAATGAACAGGACACTGACGCATTATTTGCCACTGAATATCCTAATGTTTATTATGAACCAATTTATTTTTACAGCGCATTAAAGAATATACTTAAATTGGGTCAGATGACTGTTGAAATCCCAACAGATTTTACAATCAGAAACGATTTGTACTCTAGAAGAAGAGCTGTAGAGTGCCTAATAAAATAACTGTTGATGATACTCTGAGTAGCTCTGTGATTGTGCAGCTCGATTGTTTTCTTGAATAAATTGATTATTGAGAATTTGTATGTATTTTTATACAGTTGCATGACTTTTCCAGTAGCTTAAATACTCGATATTCTTCCTATTCACAAACGGTAAATGGAATAAATGGATGTAATCCCGAATATGTCAAATCTAAAGAAATAACTAACAGTTACATTATACAAAGACAAATGATCTTATATACTTACCATCGTTTAATACTAGTCAAATGATAAGTAGCTTGTCGAGCAAGGACGCAAGAAATATGGCCACAATGTCCCATTACACATTCAAGGAACGCTTGTAGTTCAAGTATAAACAAAGAGGAAAGAGGATGGTTGAGTGTAATGAACCATTTACTAGTCAGACATGTACAAGGTGTGGTACTCTAAAGAAAACCAATTTAGAAACATACACATGTACAAAGTGTCATTTGGAAATAGATAGAGACCATATGACAGCAAGGAACATATACATCAAGTATCTGCATCCTTGTTTAATCCCGCCTCGGGGTAGTGAAAGTATGAGCATTCACTGTAACGGAGCATCTAGCATTGCTAATTTCTCTGGAAATTCTCGATTTTGTCGGAAATCAGGACTTTTAACGAGGAGCCTTAATCTATTGCCAAATAAATCAATTCTTATCAAGACTCTTAGTACAAAAGCTAAATGATTTTTTGGAACGTACTTTTAAGTCCATACTCTATTATTTTTGCAGTACCATTATAACGACTATTTTTACACACTCAGGTCACCAACCTAGCTCTGTTTTAAAGTGCAACACCTTGCTTGCACAACTTGGCTAGTAAATTCATCAATAAACTCCACCTGTGTCTTTACTAATCCTTTGCACTAAAACTTCAAGTGCTATTTAGAGACGATGGAAATTTTTCCTAGCGTTGAAAAGCATCGCAAGCTTTCATTTTTGAATCAGTTTATAACGGTCGAAGCGTGTATTCTGTATATATCAGCGTCTCCTTTAGATCCAGCATATTCGGCTCGCAAGGCTTGGACCAATTTATCCTAATGGATATTAAATATGACCCAAAAGGTTGCCTAGAGTTTTTCCAGCTTTAAAGGGGATCAAGGAGCTGACAAATGAGTAACCCATTCGAAGTACTTTCACCTGAAGATATTCCTTCCAAGGATTCAACCATTGTGCGACAGGTACCAACCCATTCGGGTAAGAGAGATTACCCGACAAGAGGAGTATCTAGAGGAATCAGTGTTCCAACTTCTACAAGAGGCGATCACAAAAGAGGTGGGCGAGGTGGTCGTCCAGGAAAGCGTGAATATGATAGACATTCTGGTACTGGTAAGACAGATTCAAACAAAAAAGATATTGCAGGGAAAGGGAGTTGGGGAAATCCAGCTGAAATAGTTGAAATATCGGAAGGCTCGTCAGAAGAAGCAGCAGAATCTCCTGAACCTGATGTACCTGTTAAAACCCTGGATGAATACTTGCAGGAGAAATCTGCGAATGTTAAAGTTGGTGTTGACACTGTACCTGAAGCAAGAAGACCTGTAGATTCACAATGGAAATCAGCTAATGTTCTGAAGAAGGAAGTGGATGAAGATTTATCTAAACTGATGTCCGGATCTCAAAAGACCAAGAAAAACAAAGAGAAAGAACAAAACAAAAAAGTTTATCTTGATATTGAACAAAAAATTGTAAGCCATGCCGATGATAAAGATAATAGAAGCGATAGCCGTGGAAGAGGTAGAGGTAGAGGTGTGGACCGCGGAGATAGACCTTCTCGTGGCGACAGACCATCTAGAGGTGTAGATAGACCAGATAGAGGTACACGAGGTGGAGAGAGAGGATCCAGAGGAACCCGTGGCAGAGGAACCCGTGGAGAACGAGGCACTAGAGGCAGAGGAGGTCGTGGAGTTGAGCGTGGACGTTATGTCCCAAAAGGTGGTAACCTGAACATCCAGAATGAGAAAGAATTTCCCTCACTAGCGTAAAGAAATAAATTTGGATTGATATGATTTATTTTTTGTGCTCCTCAACTAATGATTGGACAATGCACGTGTTACGATTAAAGTGAATCAAAAGTGCAATTTTATTACTATGGTTTCCACTGACTCTTTGTATGGTTATCTCTTCCAATAATTGATTCCAAAAGCTTTGAGTCAACTAAGACTGTAGTAGATTTAATCGCAATATTAGACCCGATTTTATATTTAAAATTATGTAATATTGTGGAACAAAATTTGTATTTTAATTTCTTCACCACATTTTTAGGTTCATCCGTTGGCGAATGAATCACCTGCTTGTGGGAGATACTTTTTCTTTTTTAAGCCCAAGGGACGTGCAGTAAATAAACTAAAGGGCACAGTGATGACAAATGAAGTGAAATTGGGTCATTCGATGTTCTACACTAATAATTATTTCATGAGATTCCATATAAAACTGCTAAATCCACTTACCGTCTAGTGAATCATTCTGTCTTGCTTCATTAAGTTTCTTTATTCGAAACCCAAATAAGATTAGAGTGTCCATGAGGAAGAATCTCCCCCCTCTAATCGCCATTAATTGTTGAGGATATGAATATAAATTTTTCATAAGCACATTTTGCCCTCAGCAAGAAGGTCAAGTATACAACTTATAACGACTTGCAGCGTCTCATTCACATCATTCAGAGAAACAAAAAACTGAACGTCCAGAGAGAATAAGATGACGGTGCAGAGGAAAGAGGTAAAATTTAAATAAATGCGTTGAAATAGATTGTAAATATTTACTCAAGCTTCAGAAACTTCATCTTCTCTCTTTTGTTTTTTAGTCGCTCTTCCTACATTAGTATTAATATTACTTCATTTCAGAAATTTCCTTTTTAACATCTTTTTCCACATCAAACTGAAGCTTTTCAGACTTCAAATTGACATGCTTGAACATATCGTTATTGTTATTTTCGTGTACGTCCACAATAAACTTCATATTGTCTGTAAATATAAATTCATGGACAAGTGGAACCACTTGATCTTTAATTTGTTTCTTCATTGAATCTGCATGAATAGCATTCATACCGGACTATCTTATTGACACGAAGGATAAAGTATGGGCTGGTAGTGTGGTGATCAATCGCAAGGAACAATGAAGAAAGCCTAAAGTACTCATTTGTCTCTTGAGTTGATGGCAATCTCATGAGTGAGATGATATGTACTGGAGTTGGCTTTAAGTAAACCATTGATGCTAACAGCTTAATAAATCACCTGACTATTGTTGGTCTTGATCGTGATTGCATTCAGATTCTATTAATGACAACAGAGCCAATCATTGAAATTGATTTAAAACTAGTGGGGGGATAAAACATGGAAAAAATAGTTCAACAAAGTCATTACGCTATAGATAAAATCACACGACGAGAGTTAAAGCGAAAATTCAATAATTTGGTTGTAGAGACACGAGCCTCTAAAAGAATGAGAGAGGATATGAATATTATGACTCCCACCTCTTCTGCAGCTTCCCTGCAGGATATTCAAAAATATTCATGTTTTTGTTCCATGGTTAGCATACCAGATGGTTGGTTTACTACTGATTCTAGTTTTATTATATCTAAGGAGAGTTATTTGGATGATAAACTTTTTTCGCTTTTGAATAGCAATAACATTATCAGAATGAAAGAGACGAATGGTAAAGTCATATATGAACAGCGACAATTTCAATCAGACAAATTAGGGGTTCATATGAGTGCCTCATTCGATTCAATTAATGATGACTTTAAACCTTGGATAACATTCACTTCCTATAGAAAAACATTTAGTCATCCAAATTTCAAGAATGTGTTGTTAAACCAAGAATACATTGTATACGAACAATCAAGAAGCACTATCTATGAGTTGAGAAGTAATAGTTACACAAATCTTCAATTAGCATTGGATTCTTTGAATAGGGCAACTTCTTGCAGATCCAGTGTATTAGAAGGATTATACCAATACTATCCTGAAGTGTATGAAAAGCTGGATTCTAGTATGGTTGATATTTACAAAGAGTGCCCACCAAGCATGGATTTTGTATTGGATGGAATAAACATCAAGCCCTTGTCTTTGGATGATAGAAATTGGTCTGTTATTCGTAAAAGTGGTATCTATCATGACTATAAACACATGTCTATTGCAGAAGCTTGTGATGCACTAGAAAAGTTGGAAAGGCAGGAATATGATGATTTATACGAGGATGAGTAGAATTTAATAAATTTATTGATCCCAATACTTATAAATTCCTCTCTTTAGCTTGCATTCGTCATCAAATGAGCCATTTCGTTGGAGCAAATCTTTTTCAATAACAGTAACTGCAAATACTTCTTTTGAATTGTTTATGAGTGCTATCAACGACCATTTTTTTGTATCATTAATGCCATTGTGTGAAATTATAACTGCTTGGTGTCGAAAAGATGACAATCTGTTACACTTAGAATAATCAACAATATCTAAAAACGATAGCCTACCTTCCTCTGATTGTCTTTTGACTTTATCAAAACCCGTATGACATAAAAACCAAGTTAAAAACCTTACAGAAGAAGCTGGTTTGGCTTTTTTCACTTCTATAAATTTAATCTCTGCTTTATGTAACAAGATATGATGAGGTAGAATAAAGCTGTCAGCCTTTAATCGAGTATCGTAATACGAAAATTTGTAAGTTTTAAAAAGTTCTTCACGTTGATTTTTGGTATATGCAACAGCTAATGTCATAGATTCTTTTTTTCTGGTTCTTTTACAACAGCAAATGTCAAAGTTAAATTTTTTTTCTTTCAAGGATGACAATAATCCCATATTTACATGGGTTTCATCAACATTCTTCAGTACAAAACCAAAATGAGGCTTATCTTTCTTAATTTGAAATATGGAAGGCTCCTGTTCTAAAATATCTGAGCCCATTAAATTACCCTCACAGAGCTCAAACATACGCACCCCTCGTTTGGTCTTTTTTTAATAATTAAGAGATTGATTGAAGCTCTTTTGCAAATAACACCACCAAGTAATCAGTGCACCTCTGGAGGGTCAATAGGTTTACTGTTAACTATGAACCAGAGTTAATACAGCCTACAACACATGAAACCATTAAATTAACCTCTCTACTTTCCAAGTCATTGTTTGTATCATTGGAGTATTTATACAGGTATAGAGATTCAATGGATAACCATAAAATGTTGTCTTACTTTGTTGAAGTGCTGGAAAGAAATGGATTTTTAGAATTAAAATATAAAGCTTTTTTCCAAAAATTTCTATTAGAAAATCCAGCATCTATTTCAGATGTCCTATCTTTGAAAATGGGTGATTACTGCAGGAGTATGATTATAGGTATTTTAATTGACAATATATAAAACTATGTTTATCAGGGCGTGACTTGTCAGTTGATTTGCATTCTGGAAAACACAAGATTGTATTTCAATTCTGATCAATACAACGCTGCTATGGACACCATAAAAAATTCAAATCTATTGAAAATCATTTATTGGTTTCGTGTTACATCAGTGTACTCGAGGAAATACATAGTTCAAAAAATGTTATACCTTATGATGCAGTTTCTAGTATGACTTTTAGTACCATAACTCTGACTATAAAAACCGAAGCTAATGAAAACCACTCTCTGTTGAGAGCAATTGTAACGTAGCCACAGTCAAGTCAATGATTCCCTGTGAATCTGGAACATTGATGTTGGAAAAAGAGCTAAGGTTTTGTGGAAAACTGTTACAGAATGAAAACGTATCGTCTAGTTGTGGTGTCACAAATGGATCTACATTGTATCTTAAAATACTAAAACCTGACGATGCTTTTTTGAAATCGGTGTTAAATAAATTGAATACATTAATCCCAAATCGATATTTGATTGATTTAAACGGTTTAGAACACAAAAAGATAAAAAATAACTGTTCCTGCTAATATGAAAGACCTTAAATGTATCGTATGGGGAAATGGAAGCAAGGCGCATGTACGCGGGAACGACCCTGTACCCAATCGACTGCTCTTGCATCAGTTCTCTCGATGGGGTCAGGTACTTATTATCCCAGAAGAGTACACCTCGAAGAAATGCTACAATTGCAAGAAGGATTTCAATGGGAAAGAATATGGAAAACGAAAGAGACTTAGGACATGCGAAACATGCTCCACAGTCCTCGATCGCGATGTAAACGCAAGCCTGAATATACGCGATGTATTTATTAGTTTTACGACAGAATACAAAAAGCCTATCTAGCAACTTCGTCCTTCGTTGGATGATACCAATATTAAAAGAGCGAGAGGTCTCAACGGACACCTCAAGCAATGATTTTTCTACATGAGGTTTTTCCCAGAATATCTCCATTAGGGACATCAAATATAAAAACTGGACTAACTTTCTGCTACAACTTGGAACATTATTTCAGCTTTATTAATTTTATGGATTTAAGAGGCGAGTGGACATTCAGCTAGTTGCGGAGTTGACGAGTATGA
>JADGIF010000254.1:0-12667 GCA_018985225.1 Amoeboradix gromovi
GCTCTCTTTTCATGCTTTGTAAGTGGCAATCCTCTTCTTTCAACTCTGATTGAATTGTATTTGAAATCATAAAGTCAATAGTTACCGTACAAATCTAAAATAAAGACTGGATGAAAGGGCAAAAGAATAGTTGTACAGAATATTTATTTTTGAAATTTGGATACAAATTGTCTAGTCTAGTTTTTACAGAGCATGTCCCATTTGTTTACTCCTCCCCGTTAAGTGTCCTCATTACGAGAGATCGTGAATTTTGAAAGTAAGATTGACAACGCCAGTCACTTCATTACAATACTTGCTCATACTTCCACTAGCCTGAGGCGAAATTGAATAAGGATGCATATTCTTTAGGTACATTCGCTATCCATTTCCAAACGACATTTGGTAAGTGTATTCCTCTTTAGGCTAGTTTTGCTTAACGTTCGAAACCTTTTAAATACTTGACTAATAAAGCCTTCATTGACATCACCAATATCTTCGCCTTTCATTGCACTTGAAGCCCTTCTTTATACCTGATTCTGAGCACGATTTTTATGTAGTTATACTGATCTAGGAAGAGAGAATACTGGAGCAGTATAGCTCATTTAATCAGGACAAATTGTCGAATCGATTGATGAAAGTTAGAAATGATAATAAAGCTATTTACTTTATTTGCGATTAAATCAATGGCTATTTCCTCTTGCTGAATACACTTTCTCTAGATAGCGCCATGTAGTCTTCTGTCACCTGGTCTTCATCTAACTCCGCATCTTTGTTATTTCGAATTGTTAAGTCTTTCAGACTGTTCTTTTCAAAAAACGATGGTTCTTTCTTTGTACCTTGAATTCCGCTCAACTCGGTATCATTCCAATCGCATCTGTATGTAGCGAAGTCTCTCATGTTCTCTTTATTTATACTCTGTTGTCTCTTATCATTTTTGGGGTTAAATTGATGGTAAGGGTTATACGGAATTGACTGGTTATTATCCACTACAAACTCTTGGTTGTTAATTATCATGGTATTTAATACTCTAGGCTCTTCGCTGTCATAAAAACTAGAAATTGCGGCCTTTTCAATTTTTTCAATCTTTGCACTTGAGCCTGATATCTCACTTAGTCTAGAAACATCCCACCAGATTTGCAACAAATCATTTATTACAGAATTGCTTGAGTGCGAATGATTCCAAGGCTTCGAAGCTCCAAAATAATGCAAGACCTTGACATCGTCCTTAAATCTCAAATAAGCGGGTTTGTAGCTATATACAGGCTCCACAGAGATTGTCACATTATAAATAAATGGCAATCTATTCCATTTTGGGAAATAATCGTTAAGCAAACCCTGATCTGCACCGTCGAAGCTTCCAAATTCAACTGCCTGAAACCGCAATTGCTCAAATGTGGCATAATTTGGTTTTAACACCAACAGCCCTGAATTAAAGCAGTCCGGCCACCCTACGTCTGATACAGCACTTAGTTCATCATTTTTAAACAGTTCATCAATGTTTTTCAAGATTATCATATCAGAGTCTAAGTAAACCACTTTGGAGTAGTTTAAAGTCCAGGCATAAAATTTGGTGAATGTAGATTCTAAAGGACGATCAATCAGATTGATTCTATTATCTCTACTGTAAATTGGTTCAACCGGCACAATTATGTTAAAATATGGCACAAGTGGCTGATAGTTCATGTTTCGATTCACAATGGCGACTAATGGAATTTGGGAGAACCTTTTTAAGCTTTTTGCTAATGTTTGAGCTGCAATTATATAATCCTCAGTTGTTACGATAGTACAATATGCATGAGAAGACATTTTCAAACGTTGGGGCAGTTTTCAAGCGGTTTATGAATTATCACGCCACCAAAAATTCAAGCATTTTAAGATACAATGAATTTTTAACAGAAGTTTTGTTATTTTAAGTATTTAGCAACTAAAATACATCTAAGCTTGTCAAGAAACGCATGGGGCCATCTCTAAAGAACAGACGAATCTCTAGAGCCATGGCAAGTTCTTTTGCTCACGGTAAAAGGAAAATGAGCAAATTTAAAAGCGAACTCGCAGTATTTAATTCTTTAAGTAAACCAGTGCAAGACATCAACAATACAAATAATAATTCCCTAGACAGATGGAAAGAGGAAGTAGACGACCCTCTGGACAATTTTACTGAAAAGCTAACTGGGTTTACCTACTACATGGATGAGAATAACTTTTTCTTTGTTTTTCTACCGCACAAGACTCACAAAGACGACATAATGGTATTCAAGATTTACAAGAACCAAATATTTGTTGCACAAATGAACATAGCTTTTATAGACCGATGGAAATCAGAAAATAAGAAAAAAATTGCAAATAGATCGTCAAGCTTCAACGAATCACAATATTCAAAAAACAATGCTATTCGAAGAAGGTCTCAAAGCTTGACAATAAACAGAGAGGAATCGAGGAATATCAAAGATCTATTTTATTCTTTAAAATTTGATAGAGTTGGTCTTGTCAAGTTTTGTAAAATAATCGATATGACTCAAGAAAACGACAGCCTTGTCTCCTTTTTGCTAACAAACAAGAACTACATATTTTATTTGCAAGCCTTGAATTCTGTATCAAAACGGAAGTTTACAAATTTGATTTATTACCACTGCGATCTGCAAATAACCAAGATCAGCAGTTTTGTGGGTGATCCCCACCTCAATCAGGGTAATTCTATATCAAAAGTCGTCGAAAAGCACAAGGAAAACATAAAAAAAACAGTTCAAGTAAAAAACAGACTCGGGGTGTCGATTGAAGGCCATACTAGTGAAATATCTAGGTTAAACGCAAGCATGAATAAATATCTAAAATATGAGGTGTATCTAAGCAATCAAGCAATTGAAGCGGTTGGCAGCCTAAAGAAAGACTTCACGACATTGTCAATAAATAATGAGAAAACAATTCAACATCTAAGGGTGCAATTAGATAACGTCGATGTTTTTATTGCAAAAACAAGAAATGATGTGGATTCAAAGATGAAAGATGCTTTATCCAAGCTGTCAGGCTTCAGGTCACATCTAAAAGCAGTGAATGAAAAACAGGACAAGTACAGGAGGCGCGCAATGTTGGTGTCTTTTTTGATAGGAATTACAACTTGCTTCCTATCAATCATATGGTTTAAGTAAATGGATTTTATTGATTTAATTCTCTACATGCCTGTTTAAAAGTAATAATGTCTGGTATTATGTCCTTCGACAAAGCCGTGCTCCATTCGATCACCTTAAAATTATCAATCAGATATCGTTTCGAACGCATACGTCTGCCATGAACTAGCATTTCGTCATCTACATTCAAGTACTCTGAATTGTCCACACTGCCTTCATAATTGCAAGTAAAAGGAAAGACATGAATTTCTAAGTTATCGTTATCCATTACTGGGAGAAAAAAACGAATTCTTCACAAAATTTCAAAGCCACTCTACGCGATTTATACTTTAAGATGTTCAATCCCATAAGAAATAAAGTATCTAAAAAGAAGAAGAGATATGTGGACGAAAAGGAAGGATTTGATCTAGATTTGTCGTATATCACGGACTATATTGTAGCTATGGGTTATCCAAGTCCTAGCGACACGCTTGAAGGATTATACAGAAACCCAATGAGCGAAGTGCAAAGGTTTTTAGATACAAAGCACAAAGATCATTATAAAGTATATAATTTGTGCTCCGAAAGAAATTATGACTCCTCTAAATTTCAAGGAAGAGCTTGTCGTTATCCGTTTGATGATCACAATGCTCCTCCATTGGAAATGATTAAATTCTTCTGCGAAGATGTGAGTCAGTTTTTAAAGAAAGATAAAAAGAACATAGCGATTGTTCATTGTAAAGCCGGGAAAGGAAGAACAGGAACCATGATTGCATCTTATTTAATGCATTCCGGCTTAAAAAAAACTGCAAAAGAAGCTTTAGAGTACTATGCAAAGGCTAGAACATATAACGGGGAGGGCGTAACTATACCTAGTCAAATTAGGTATGTTTATTACTATGAAAAACTCCTTCAAATGGGATTCAACTACATTCCTAGAAAAATTTATATTTCCCGAATTATTTTACACAATGTACCACATTCTATGGTTAGCACTCCATGTATTTTGAACTAATTTAGCAACCGTACTAAGCGTAGTATCTAAAAATATGAAAATTTATGAATCTAAAGAAAATGAGGATTGCAGAATCATTGTAGATAAAGGAAAAGACATAATATTCGTCTTGAACGAGCCATTGGTACTTGCAGGCGATGTTAAGTTTGAGTTTTCTGCAAAAGCGCTATCCAAGGGAAAATTTGCAACTTTCTGGATAAACACAACATTTACACCTGAGGAGGGCGTTTTGGCTTTAAATAAAGTAGAAATAGATAAGGCTTGCAAGGACACATCAAATAAAGAACTACCTGAAAAGTTTTGGATAGAAGTTCGTTATCACACTCACATTGACAAGTCTGTTCTTCCTAATGTTAACACTTCTAGAGTTATTAGACCAGTATCAGTGTTGGGACTCTCATCTCCGCTATCATCTGATGAAGAAATACCTTATAAAAATTCTGAAAGACGTCCAAGTAGAAGAGCTAGTACCAGCGATGTAGTGACCCCTAACTTATTGAACACTGAGGGAACTTATAATAAATCTGGCTTGACCAACTCAAGTCCTATCAATGAAGTAGATGAAGACATTAAAAGGTCTGATAGTTTACCCAACATTTTAACTGGCTCCGACCAAAGACAAGACACGGAGGTTGTACGGTCGGACGAAGAGACAGATGAGGACTAACAATAAATAAATTTAATTTGAAGTATATTTACTTTTTCTATTCATGAAATATCCATGGCCTCAGCGTTCTCGATTATTTCTTCTACAATAACATCGGTCTTTGTTGATAATACTTCTAAATTAATAAATATTACTAGAAATTGGTGTGCTGAACTTATAATTTCCAAACACCTTTGGCTTCGGGTTAGGGGTCTCATAATTTCTTAAGTACTCAGTCTCGTCCTTTTTAATAACACAAATATCAACATTAGATCCGGATCCTAGATCGTTAAAAATACCAGCGGCAATGGCATCTCTAACCAATTTTATGGCTTCATTTTTAGATAAATTAGGCTTAAAATGAGATTCAAAGACAGACATAGCGGCCAATGAACCAGAACCCATAGTTACATATGGAAGCGTGTCTGTAGAGCCATGAGGATAAACGGTATATAAGTGGGGACCACTTACATCAAAGCCACCAACAACCAATGCGGCACCTACATGGCCTTGATATTTATAGAGATACTGCTTCAAGATAGTGAGAACTGTATTAACTCGAGGTAATGAACTGGTTTCCATACTGTGCAATTCCAATTGATATCTAGCCATATTTGTGGTATAATCAGTGTCCGCAGCTGTACCAGCACCGCAACAAAATATATTTGGAGCGATATAATGAATCTTTTGACAGTTTTTATCAGCAACAACTTGCCCGGCTGTAGCTCTTGTGTCTGCACCCAAAACAATTCCATCTTTAAAAACCATACCTACAATAGTAGTGCCAGTCTTGGTTGTCTTGACCTTGAAATTTTTAGTCTTGTCCTGTAGCAAGTGTTCATTTCTACCACACAAAGAAAAATCAAATCCAGAAGTAGACATGTCGCAAAAAATATAGAGCAAGTCAATGATATCGAGAATGATTAATTTATTACTGAAGCCTCGCCTAACAACGCTATAAGTCCTTGATCATGTCTAAAGCTCTAAACGCATTCCTGTTGAAGTTTATCTGACTCTCTTCAGGATTCATAATAGATAAATCCTCGGAATTTAAACAGTTCCAAGGTTTTCCCGCAAACTTATCAAGGCAAAAAGAATTCAATTCATTTTGAATTGCCTCTGTTACCATAGTAGTATCAAGTCTATTGTACGTGTTATCTACATGCTCTGGGCCTGTAACAGTGATTGGTATATTCACTTTATTTGGATTTGATGATTGTAAGTTTTCATAGTCATCTTCCAGCACTGGAACCTTCAACTCAAAATTTAGTTGCTTCACAGGCGAGTATAGTTGATTGGACATAAAATTAGCCCCTTTGATATCAAGTAACAAACAAAAAATAGTTTATGAATGATCTAAATATACGTTTACTATGCCTGGTTAGCTCAGTTGGTAGAGCATCAGACTCTTAATCTGAGGGTCGCGGGTTCGAGCCCCGCATCGGGCTTAATTGTTTTACGTTTTCAATTTTTTATTGACATCCGCTGCGCAAAATCAAAATAGCTGATATTTCCAGAAGCTATTCATATTTCATGACTTATAAGTAGATGAAATTGTTATACTTCACTATTTGATGTCATTTGTTAACTGGCATTCTATGACTGTGATAATTTGGATCAATCCTTTTGTAGTTGCATGTGCGAATTGAGCGCTTAAACATCTTGCAACTAGACTTGTAAGTTTAAATTAGTCTAGGTTAATCTGGCTACTAAGTCGATATGAGTCAAGCGCAGTCTATTTAATAAATGGATTTTATAAATTGAACCAAATTTGCTCATCTCTCTCCATCGTTCATTGTTCATTCGCGCGTATGTTCCTGTTCTGCCAAATTCTCTTTGAGTAGATTGTGTCTTGCCACAACGTATTTGTAAAGTGTTCTGCAACATCAATTTTGAAAGAACAGACTTTCACCCTTGACTGACCTAATACTGCAAGAAGAAGCTTGAAATTAGAGGGTTTGCTGGTTAAATTAGTACATTCGGACTAGATTAGTCTAATTTCACCAACCTCAAATTGCGGTTAGGGATTAGTCAGAACTTACATGTCTTGGAACAATCCATCAATTATATTAAAGGATCCTTCGTTTTTTTCACAATGTATAATTTGTGAAGATTAGATCAACTCTATCGGAGGTATTTGGTTTTTAAATCGCAATCAAATGAATTTACGCTTCTGAAATCAATTAACCATTACCTATTAAGCTTCGCAATTACATATATCTAGAAATTAAGTGCAGGGTTTGCAGATACAATACATTTGATACAAACGCAACATGTAGTTGTGTGAAAACAATCAGGATTTAGAATTCAATTCACGTTAAGTTGTATACAATTACATTTTATTTATTATATTCAATGCAAGTTGAATTAATGGTTATTAATCTGTTTTTTCCACAATGTTTTTCTATAATATGGTAAAATAAACCTATATCTCTCAATTTAGTGTGGTTCCTTAGAAGTAAATGATCCTTGAAGTATATTTGAGAGACAACCGTATGATGTGTCTTCGGCTCTTCGATCCCACTAGCGACTTTAGCTATTTTACCATTTCCGAGGCTTGTAGACAAGACTTTTGAGTTTTATCTGTGGCCATTAAATAAACTTTGTTCTATCTGAATTTTTTACCGAAGCAACCCAAGCATCTGTAGCTGTTTTTAAGTTACACAAATCTGGATTCTTTGAATGATCAATATGAAGTCATTAGCTAAATTCGACGCCAAAATTCTTATTTTTACGTCCAAAGGCCCTATCCGTTGCAGATACATAATCGAAAATACAATAAAAGCAAAAGTGTCGGGAAAATTAAAATTCCCATTAGAAGCGGTAGATAACGATGAATCCATTGAACCCAGGTATCAGTAAAACTGCCATGATAAATAATGGTATGGTCTTTCTTCATGCTCTTTTTGGTATCATCCGATTGCCGATCTCCGATGTATGCTCTACTATGTTGACCATCTATGCCACATTTCTTACAGTTATCATAACTAAGTTTAACAGATTGTGTAATATCCATATATACTTTGGTGATGATTCTTGTGTGGTGGTGCTCATTTTGTTATGATTCAGCTTAATACAAATCCAAATAGGATTATTCGTGTCTTCATATATCTGCAACACTCCCCGAAATAGCTTTGATCCTCGTAGATCATATTGCCTAAAACATTAACATCTCTACCAATAGTAGGTTTCTTTAAATAATCTTTTACGGATGTAATTACTGATTTTCCAGATAAATAACAACCTTATTCATAGATATCGTTAAAATGCGGTAGATTATGATATTGAAGATAAGGGCCTTCTTTTACCTCAAACACCTACACGACTTCTCTCAAGTCTAGAGAATACCAATCCGTGAAACTGTTGTAATCTTCATTTCGATCTTTCTAAAATCCCAAAAGTTAGAGATATTTCCTTTAATCTACATTTTAATCTAAAAAAGGCAATAGAGTATTTTGATTTCCTTTTTTGTAAACAAGATTTCCCAGGATTTTTCCAATGTTTGCAATATGTTGAAATCCCGTTTGTCTAGTTTTTAAATTTGAAGTCTCGTTTGCTAAGTAACCTAATTTTCTATACTTAAAATTATTCAATTTTTCGATTTAGCCCTTTCGATGTCTCTTAAAGTAAGAATTTAAAAATATTATTCTCGACGTCGTTGTGCCGTACATGGAAGTTGTTGCTGCTGGTATCACTCGAATCGCATACAAAAGAGGATTGTTTCCAGAGAAATGCTTTGATGTTTTCGAGTCAGACTTATCCTTTAGAGTTGGCTCCCATCCCGGTGTTGATTGCCTAATTGAAAAACTCAATGTTTTACAAAAGAATTGCTTAGGAATATACAGTTTGACCTTGGGAATAGTCAGAAACCATGAAATCAAAGAGACTTGGACCTTCTACTTGTTCAACAAAGATCCTGTTCAAGGGAGTTGGGAAAGAGAGATGGAGTATTTGGATCCAATAGACGCTTCTTCAGTTGTACTTCAGGTTCAATATCAGCTAGATTGTCCTGAATCTTATAGCATACCAGGGTTTAAGGAATGTGAACCCACAGTGGTGAATACCTTGGAAGAACGACTGGGAACCACCGGTGAATCTGTTTTAGTAGGATTCTGGCAAGAGAATGATAACTCTGACGTTAGAAGTGAGTTCACGAATTCTACTACCAATGAGAGCGGCTTTGGAATCATTCCCGAATCTCAACAAGGAACAAATCCTGACAATGGGGACTTCAATTGCATTTGTCATAAACCTGTAGAAACAGATCGCACCAAGCTAGTATTAAATATTTATTTAGATAAGATGCGCCACTTGCAGTAACATATGCCATTACTGCTGTGTTGGATACACAAATCCAAAGCAGGTTGATGGTCCTTTTAGATGTCCCTACTGTAAACCCACTATAGCCCAACATGTGTCAAATGCTGATTATGTTTCTTACTTAAGCCAACTTGCTTTACTGCGCCGCTTAATTAGAGAAATGCATATGAGGCCAGATAACTGTGCTTTAACAGTCGAAGAGTTGCTCTCTTTGATTACTGTAGAATTACCGCAGATTCAGGAGCTGATCTTTTATTTACAAGATATGAACTTTGGTAGATTCCAAATCAATAAGCAGCCTATTTCGTGCTTTAGATTGCTTGACATTACTGGCAACATGTCAGTGCAAATACAGAAAGATAGGCAGTCTACTGAGGTCATCCGCAAAATATTTACTCAAGTGGTAATGGAGTTTAAGTACTTTAATTCTTACAAAACTAAAAATGCCTTGTGGAAGTCCTTTAATCGCGTTGAGCCAATGACTATGTCCAGAAGAACAGAGCAATAAATTTATTTAATGTCAGTTGCTTCTTCAAATATTACCATTCCTTCTTTTGAGTTCACACCCAGTTGCTCTGCTATAAATCTGTTTTTAAACACAGCTATTTTTATCAAATCACAGGTCATTTTGCAATTTAGATTGGTGTGTATAGCCCTGCCCATTCCTTCTATTACCACCAAATCGGCATCTTTGGATTCAATAACCAGTCTTTCATTTATCCTGTTTAAATTCAAACAAGGTGAAAATTCGCCAGTAGCAATCACTTTCAAGTGTCCGTTTTCGCATGAGGTACTTATTAGCTCATCAACTGCCCCAATGTCCAATAGAATTTCTTTTAGTTCTGCAGCCTACATTATATTGAAATTACGGTGATATCATTTAAAGCGGGGAAAGAATTTGCAGCCAGTATGCACTCAGTGCCTTTGCTTAACAAGTATCTAGTTAGTGGCAGCATTCCTAATATTATATCACACCCACTATTGTCTACAAACAAAATACATTTACTATACGATTTATCTGATAGTGCGCTTGCTAATCTATCCATGTCGTTATAGACTGGGCTTATAACCATTTCATTTAGTATTGAACCGAACATTTCAGCTCCCTTTTCGACCAAGTCGCTGACCTCCGTAGATCCCCAGTCAAACATATTCCCTGCCAAAACATGTATTATCAATCTCTTGACCTTGGCTTCCCCATATAGGCGATCTAATGCATTGATTGTGTCCGTGTATCTTGCTAATGCCATTTCGTTATCCTTTCGCTTAATGATGGCGTACAAATCATTAAATCCGACCTCCCGTAAACACTGTTCTCTCAAGTTTATTATTGTGCGGAAGCTCTGCTCTCCATATGCAAGTGGTTCAGTCCTTAACATTAAAATCTTTTCTCTAAACAGCAAGTCATATTTATTGATCATGAGTTGTAAAACTGATTTACTAATTGAGGAGTTGCATTCAACTGCTATTTTGATAGTGTGTGGAATACTCTCTTGTAACACATTCAAATAATACTCACGAGATGCGTCATCTAGTAAATAAGTATCTGGATGATAATTTAGCGGATCTAATAACAGAGCAAATGGAAGCAACTTCTCGGATGCGCTGTCTAATACACCGTATCGACTTAATGACTCTACAGTAAACTTTGCTGAATGCATAAAATTCTCATGATACGAGTTTCGATTTTTAGATTTCATAGATAAAAATGCGCCCAGAGCACCCAAAAATCCCTCGTGTCGGGAGAAAAGTGCTTGCATTTCACCTTTTGACCAGTAATTGATAGCATATGACAAGGTTGTAATAGTTGTTGGGTGACCTCGAATGAAAAACCCGCTGAAAAAGATGTTTTCAATGTTATGCAGTTTGGCATGCAAGTAGGCAATTTGACCAATATTGTTACTAATCATGTACAACAAAGAAAGGCTTATATCTTCAGGCTGTAGCTCTTGGCCTTGCTCAAGCTGTTTAAAGATTTTACCGCAGCTACTAGCAATTGTTGATGATTTCAATCCAATTTTGGAATAGTCGGTACCATAAATATCACCAACTAATAAGTCGACGTTGTTGTTATTACCTTTCTTTGTCAAATCTAAAATTTCGTCAAAATCTAATTTATTCAACTTGGAATGGCTAGAAAAGAGACTAGTCAATCCTAAAAATGTAGCACCACCTACCGATGAACCGCTTATACGCTCGTACTCTCTGTCAGATGACACCTTGATGATGCTTACACCACTTCCAATGTTGACGAGTAAAAAAGGATATTTAGGTTTTGAAGAATCGATGTATTGGATGGGTAGCTCATTCTTGTAGTTGAACGAAAAGACTTCATATGGAATCTCTTTTAATAAAAAATTCATTCCTTTCACCGTGCAGTCCATTTCATCATGCTTGTCTAGTACAATTCCCAGCTCCTCCTTGAATAGTGAGGCAAACTTGTGAGCACCGCCACCAGTAGCAGTGATATTGACCTGTTCCATATTGAGAACAATGTTCTTTAGAAAATCAATAAGCTCATTGATTTTCTGGGTCTCAAACTTTGTAAATATCAGCCTTCCTCCGGTGGATTGACGTTTTGTAAAGTATACAACCTTGGCTAAAGTGCCACCAAGATCCAAAGCAATGTGTGTAATCTCTTCATTTTGAAATGGCAGAATTATATCATTAACCTCTTTCCTTTCTCTCGAATTTGAAATGAATGCCCCAGACAATTCCATGTTGTTTGGGTTTCAAAATGATATTTATAAATAATTAGCGAATCTTGATTTTATTAGAGCTTTTTAGGCAATCCACCGTAAGAGATGTAACGGCTGGTATTTAAAGAGGTATCCATCCGCGATCATCTATAAATTGGGCGAAATAGTACTGCTATCATTTTTGGTAAATTCAATCTCAAAGACAGGTACGAGAGATATTGCTTTAACAATTTCTTTTGCAGTTGCTTTTGCAATTACATTCATTCCCATCACCTTGTGATTAGAGCTATAGCATTGGTTTAGAAGTAGTTAGTCCAGTTTTTATATTTGATGTCCCATTTGTTGAGAGAAATCGGATAGTCTTGAGAAAGAGTAGGTTATGTATCGATTAGCTATTTCTTCAGAGTTCACATATTCAGGATCTCTAGACCTTGACTTATTTCGATTGATGAAAAAGAAGAATATCGAGTTTTTATGCTATTAAAAGTATCTGCAAAATAATTATCGGTGTCATAAAAATCACGTAATCGCTATAAATGGTTTTTCAATTGAATTCCGTAGCTTTACTATTTCGGAATTTGGCAGAAGGAGCTGCTTTCTTTTCATGCAACAGCTTGACTATTTTCTTGAATAAATCATTTGTCGCGAATTTGTATGCATTTTTGTATAAGTTCAAGACTTTTCCAGATTTTCCTAATTGCTTAAACACTCGATATTCTTCCTTTTTGCAAATGGTAAATTAAATCTAAAGAAATAACTAGTAGGTACAGCATACAAAGACATATGATCTGATATACTTACCCTCGTTGGATACGAGCCAAATGCTAAGTAGCTTGTCGAGCAAGGTCGCAAGAAACATGTCTACAATGTCCCATTACGCGTTCAAGGAACGCTTGAAGTTCAA
>JADGIF010000255.1:0-12663 GCA_018985225.1 Amoeboradix gromovi
ACCTGGTTATCGTTCTGAGATGTGACAATTCGATTCTGCATGACAGAATGACTAAAAGATCGTACTCTGCTTTAAAGATTACAGAAAACATTACAGCCGAGATCATGCAGGTAATTTTAGAGGAAGCTAGAGAGTTGTTTCCAGAAGTTAAAGAATTAAATAGCAACTCAAAAGATGATCAAAACAAAAATATAGATTATGTAATGAACTGGGTTGCTAACTTTAATAAAAACGAATAACTTGTAACATTTATTTTTATATCTCTTGCATTGTAACTTCGACATGATTAAAAACTACTTTCTTCAGGAATAAGCAAAAGCATAGTTATTTTGCCAACGCACGCGCTTGTTTCTTGTTTGAAATGCTATAATTGCCAATGCTGTAGTTCTTATGGGTACCGTAACCACAATTAATCACTTTTTATCACAATCTAATTTGATATGTGCGCCTACTGTAAAACTCTAAGCCGATCCCTTCGCAAAATGATTTCGCTGAAAATAAGCTTCAATGGTGTCATCAGATCACACATCAGTTTTTGTGACTGATTGTACAAACTCCGTTCATTTATTACAGGGATGTCACAAAAGAAATCTTCAATGGTTAATGATGAAATGATACCGACAATGTCTCTTTCAGGTGGAATCGCAATGGTAGCCGGAACAATGATAGGGAGTGGAATTTTTGGAACGCCATCACTGATATTACGGGATATTGAAAGCATTGGTGTCAGTTTATTGTTATGGGCGGCCGCCGGTCTCATAGCAATGTTCGCTGCTGCTGCTTATGTTGAATGGGGTATGATTTTCCCTAGATCTGGTGGTGAACAAACTTACCTGGCGTACAGCTTTAGAAAACCAAAGCATTTTGTTGCATTTGTCTTTTGCATTAGTAGCATCATACTAATTAGACCCGGTCAATTAGCTGCTATTGTTATGACAGGCTCTAAAAACCTTGTTCATGGCCTAGTAAGTTTTAAACTCATTAGCTTTGATGGTCCGGAAGATCTTGTCATACAAATTACCGCCAATGTGATTGTTTTGCTAATGACTGTTGTTAATATATACAAAGCAGAACTAGCTTTGAAAATACAGAGCATTCTGACATATGTAAAGTTTGTGATTCTTCTTGGTCTTTGTCTTGGAGGCGTTGCAGCAATATTGGGCTACGCTAACGAGCCAGTTCATTTTGATCCATCTAATCTCTTTGGAAAATATACTACAGATCCATCTAAATATGCGAGTGCTCTGTTTAACTTGTTGTGGGTTTTCGACGGTTGGAACAATTTAAATTATGCAATCGGAGAAATGCAGAATCCTAAAAAAGACTTTCCTCGTGCTGTGTTCATTGGTGTGACGATGGTTAGTTGTAGTTATTTCGTATGTAATATCTTTTATTATACTGTTTTGCCGTACAACTTGATTATTGGAAGCGAAGACATGATTGCTGCGCTTTATGGCGAGCGAGTATTTGGCGATATAATAGGAAACAGAGTGACTCCGATCCTCGTATTCCTTAGTTGTTATGGTGCTGCCGATGCCACTTTATTCTCAAGTTCACGATTATTGCACTCTGCTGCTACTAATGGTATCATACCATTCGATGGAGTATTTAAGAAGATTAATAAGCATTTCCAGACACCTGTGAACGCATTACTACTAAACTGGCTATTCACCACGCTGTTGATTAACATGCCTGTTAGTGGAAATGCATTTGAATTCTTCATTCAGCTGGTTAGTTACCCAATGTGGATATTTTATGGGCTAACAGTACTTGGTTTAGTTATATTAAGATACCAAGAGCCATATCTGTTAAGACCATTTAAAGTACCTATACTGTGTGCAATCATAGTGCTTGCTGCGAGTGTATTTCTCCTGGTATTTCCATTGCTGGGTGAGAATCTTGTTGCTTCATTGGCATCACTGGGTGCCTTGTTAATATGCGGAATAATGTATCTGCCAATGAGGACGAAACTAATGAATAATTTCACATTTAATTTTAGCGATTCTGCAAGTGATAATGAAGTAATTGTATATGATTAATAAACCAATTTTAAATTACGAAATCAGCAATTTTCAAGTTTAGAGTATTAAATTTAAAACTTTTATTTTTCACAATGCTCTATGATGGGGAGATCTATGGTATCTCAACTTATGCTTCAACTTACTCATCCACACAGAGAGTATCCCACCCTTCATTGCTCCTTTTGTTCTATGATCAGGATGAGATGCATATCCGGCTGCTGCACCCAAGGCTGCTGCATTATGATTATTTGGTCTATTTTGGTGAGACGGATTCTGGTGCTGATGTCTTAATAGTGGCATTGATATTTAAGAATGTGGTCTGTTTGTTTTTATACAAAAAATTAGAGGCAATGCTTTGTATACAAAACATGTTCCTCTAAATTTCGAGAAAAACGATTATAATATTACGCCATTAACACCTGCAAATGAGCAACTGCTCTATCAATGGTTAAGGGTATAGCGATGGCTGTATAACCATAATTTCGTTACGATGTGGTACTTTATTACAATTTCATTTATTTCTCCAACCTGCAAGTCTGAATAGGTAGGTCATTTCTTCTAGTCTACCCGTCTATATTTGTACGCAGAAACTAGTATTAATCATATTCAGCTCCAAGTAGCTGCTGTACCTTGCATAACAATTTTGACGCATACTTGATCGTGGTTGTAAAACTAGTAAACCAGTATCAGGTATCATAGCCAGCATTCTGCTGACGAAACACATTGGTATCCATCAATTTTTAGAGACTTTACACTCATCTCATGAATAGTCTTGCGGCTTAAAATTCCTAGCATTTCAACTTACTTTCTAAGCGTCGCGTGGTACGACATCAAATGAACCTTGGCTTAACCATGTAAATAGTTGATCCGATACTCATGTGATATCATAACTCTCCAAATAGACTATGACTTCTCAACATTTAATGAGACAATCACTGTAATCAAGGGTTATCTCGGAATAACAACGCCACAGTTAGCATAGAAATTGTCTTGCGTCATTCTTAAGCAGAGTAAGAAACACCTGATTAGCAACGCCAGCGAGAATGGAGTTTTGTTGAGTGTTTCAAAGACAACCCCCAATCTGTAACTGGGAATATATGGCAATATTAGGAGAGCCTCCTTGATGCTCCTTCTGATTGCGTTGTTCTTTACTACTCCAATTCCTAAAGAATGTGGTGCAAGATGTAAAGCCAAGTGGGCACTTGCAGGACTTACTACTGGTGCCGGTCTATCTTTGGCTTACGCACATAAGCATCCGGGAGAGGTTCAGAAATATGCAGAGATACTAAGTAATCAAAAAAAATTGTTATATCGTAAATTTCCGCCCCTCAAAACGGCTACTAACAGCGTTCAAGAAAAGTCTGGAAAAATCTGGGGTAGTCCTCATATAGAAAGTCTTCGCAGCCATGTTAGGGGGGCAGGAAGAGATACAGTAAATGCTGTGAAATCTGGATTTGAACATGTACAGCCTGCGGTATCAAGTGGCTGGGAAACACTGAAGTCTCAATTATATAAACTTTTTGGCTGGTTTGGAAAAACTGCCATAGTCTGAATAAATATGATCAATTGCTATTCTTTAGCTACTTTTACCGGCGCTTTGGGTTTACCAATCAGACTTGGTTGGCTGACAAATAGTGAGAAATATTCGTAAGGGTTGTTCTAAATTGCCAATGGAATGTTCGACAAACTATAAAAAGTAAAGCCGATCCATAAAATAGAAAGATGAGCGTCTCTGATACTGGGTCCTTGGTAACTTTAAATGAGTTGTCAGTCATTAACAGTTTTGAGTTAGTCCATCCACAATCTGGAGTGTGGTATAGCTCTGAAGTTGATTTAGGTGTCCAATCGAGTTTCTGGGGCACATACCATTCTAAAGAGAGCGTATCTCATGTAACGAATACAATGAAGCAGGCCGACACTCAGACAATACTAGAAGATATTGTATCCCAGTTGGAAACAGCAGAAACTGCTTCAAAACTATGGACGATACAAGAGGATATCCCCTCAATTAAATGGGTGACATCAAGCGTCCCAAGAATAGATGAATTTTATACTACCAGCACACCAGATATGATGCAGTCGGAAGGATTCGAATCAGCCAACAGTACCCAAGCACTATTGATGTCCGAAAACTTGACTAAGATGTCAGGCTCCCCGTCTCATGAAGAGATGTCGGCAGGCTTGTACTCGACCAATGCAATCCCATCTTTAGCTGGATTCACATCAGCCAAATCATTACCAACTAGATCATCATATTTTGCACCAATTGGTACTGCTACTAATGTGGAAGAATCTTCTGAGGCAGCTGTAAGGACCACTGCTGATATTGTATTATCACACTTCAATGAGTTCTCAACCACATCCATCTTGATACAGAATCAGAATAGCAGTTCTTTGCTCTTTAAATTTCAAGTATTGATTTTAACTGCATTTCTTATATAAATTGGTGAAAGGAATAAATTATATTTATAAAAACATTCTGCAAATCTCAAATTTTAATTTATTATTTATCAGCAGCGCTCAAAGCAGTAATTAAGGCAGCCGACGCAGCCTAGAGTAGCGCTAGATAAAGCAAAAGCTGCACCATCTAATGATAAAGACAGTCCTAGAGAAAACCAAAAAAACTCAGATATAAGATGGCTAGCCCCGTGTCCAGCAGCAAGAGCCCCAAACGCCACTTTGCCAAAGTGAATAGCTAACACTATTCCAGGAACTAAAAATGCGACTGCCATGCAACCTGCAACAGCAGCCATAATACCAAATGCCATGCCAAAATACTCTCTCTTTTTTAAGTCTCTCTGAATAGAATCAGCACTTGGAGCAGCACAAACAGGAACTCCAATGTTAATTGAAAATCTAGTAACAAGAGCAGTGTCTGCGTTTAAATTGTCCTGATAACTGCTTTGCAACAATTCGGCTTGTTCTAATAATTCTTTGTGGCTGTAAATCTCCTTCAATCGCTTACTAAAAACTCCATTTAACTGATCAATCAACTCTTTATTACCTATTTTACTAAAGCAGTTGGTGGCCGCGGAATCCATCATACATTCCAAAAAGGACCTTTTTTCATTAAATGACGGGATTGCAAACTGCTGTTTTAATAGTTCCTCTACTCTGAGAGCAACAGTAGAGTAAGCACTACGTCTACTGATTGCACCCACAATTGCGCAAGCAAGACTGATAACAATTAACATTTCAGGGAGTTTCTGTAGCATTTGTATATCGCAATACTAATCCAGCATTGCACCATAAAAACATCCGTCCATCAAAAATTACAATTCGATCTCAGAATTGAAGGACAAAATCATGTAGCGCGTTAAATCTTTGTAAATATAGAGACATATGAACAGCGTATAAACTGCTACTATCATATTTTAGATAAATTTCAGCTAAGACAATGCACAGCCAAAGCTGCTGAAGGATAGAAATAGCTGCAGAACGCGCTAAATCATTACAAGTAAAGAGAAAAATGTTCCAAAATGTTCGGAAATTGACCAAATCTTAAGATAGTTTTAAGTGTTGTTCTCTATCATAAAACTCGCAGCAAAAAAGCAGAGCACCAACAGCAGCAAAAGTTCCACCATATAAATACAAAACCAAACCTAGGGCAAACCAAAATAATTCAGAAACAAGACGAAGGTACTCGTGTTCGGCAGCAAGATTTCCAAATCCAGCGTAATTAACGTTGAAAACCAATGGGAATCCCAGAGCTAGTAATGCAGCTGCAATACAGCTTATTCCAACAGCTGCAACGCCATAAATGGCTCTCTTCTTTAATCTTCTATCCATATATATTGCATTTGGGGCACCGCTCTCAATTCCAAACTTTTTATTTAATACTTCGACTGGAAAAGGTAAAGTAGAATCATGTTCTTGGGCTAGCTGTACTAAATTGCCATTAGTGTATATTACTTCTAAATCTTCAAACAAATCACCTACATCGTTTGATCCCCTAATTAATTTAGACAATTCAACCATATCAAAACAATTCGATGCTTGCAGATCAATCATACATTTATAAAATAAGCCCAAATCCTTGACAGTTGGTTCTGTAACATATGGAATCAACAATTTCCTTGCCTCAGCAGCAGCTGTATGGTAAGCAGTATTGTCGCCATTTGCACACAGAAGTACCACAAAACCCATCAACATTTCAGGGGGATTTCCTTGAGGATCCTAAATACTCCCTGCAAAAAAAATTGGAACCGCTTTGTGAAAAGCAGTTTTGGGGTAACTAGGATGACAAATGATTAAGAATTTAGAATTACTAAGGATAAAAAAAAGATATCAAAAAGGCTTTCGGGGACCATTGCATATAAGTGCAATTAGAACCTCTTTCCTAGTTTCCCGGAAACTCAAAAGTGATCGATAGCGGTATTTAACCACGCTTCCACTGAGATGGGATTGAACGGTGGTGCATGTATATCAAGTATATGCTTCTTATTGCCTTATAACATAAACCCCTAACTGACTTCTTAAATAATAATGGTAGCTCAGAAGTCAATACAATATGCTGAGATGTTTAAAATCGCTCAGCCAATGGGAACAAAATGTTGGCTATGAAAGAGTTTGTGGCCCGAGAGCCTCTTTTTGCATTTTGGATAAGGCTGACGAAGATGATAAATTACCAAGAGACTTAATCATGGTCTACAAGGAATACTTTTGTACGCGCTTTGTATAAAGACATTTGTGTATCAGCTAAATCTATAGTTTCTATTTTGTATCCAGCTTGTTCTACTTATCTGGGCATTTGCCATGTTGCGCTTTAGCGGCAAATATAAGCTGAAACAAAAATATAGACTGCAATGGATGCATTATATTTATCGCACTTACCTACAAAAGTTGATGTTTTTGATGAGCTGCTAAGCTCCATAATAAAGGAACCACACAATGTAATAGTTAGAATGGAATGGATGGATTTACTAGAGATAGTCTTTCCAATTAATTTCAAAACAGGCCTGGTGAAAGCAGTTGAGGATATGATACTAGCTAAGCAAATTGAGGGTAAAATTGTTAGCAACCATTTGCTACTTGTTAATCCAGACAATGAAATTGAAAGGTGTAGCACAATTATTACGGAGCTTCAATATGAAACAGACCCGTCTATTCAAAGCGACTGCGAATTGCTAACTCAGTACTATCAGAGCATATTAGATAAATTAAAATGGTTCCAGTCCGATAATGATTCAGAGGTAGACTGTTTACACATAAAAGTCTTGTCGAGAACATTATTTGCATCCCGCCTTGGCAATTGCTCAATTAAGGAAATCAGATCAGTGTTTCAGCAATTTGGATTCATTGATAAAATGGATTATGACCATTCCAAGCGAAGATGTTTTATCAAGTTCCGATATCGAAAAGCGGTCGAACTGGCTATGAAGTCTGAACTGAAAATGGGCGAACAGTGTATTTTATTGCGGTATGCATGGCCTTTTGGTACCAAATACTTATTTAGGACCACAGGATGACTTCAATTATGAAAAAGGATATTCAATTTCACATATTTCTCGATTAACTCAACTTGATAAGAAAATATTAACTGTCAGTAAGCACGCGGGGATTACAGGTCCTTTTAGAGGTGGACTTACCGTTGAAGAGCCGTTTATTCACACTTTTATATCTCAACAATATCCTTCCAAGGACTTATTTAACTTCAAAAAGGCTGTTGACTGGTCTACCAACACAGAAAAACAGATTGATGTGCAACCGGTAATCAAGTCTCTGATTGTGTTGTCCCGATCTTTGTATATTGGAAATATTTTAAATTCGAGTGCAACAGAATTGTACCAATATTTTTCGCATTATGCTGCTGTCGAGACACTGGAATACAAACCTAATAAACAATGCTGCTTCTTAAAACTAAGAACAAGAGCTATGACTGAATACTTGTTTGATAAATGCCATTTGCAAATTTATAAAAACAGCGTGTTAAAGATAGGGTGGGCTTGTGGTTATGGCTCCAAAGAATCATTTGATTACAAAAATGGAATAAATATTATTCCTTATGATAAGCTAAATGCATCCGAATTGCACCATTTGAAGGTACAGAACCTATCAAATCCGTGCGAAGAGCCATCTTATTTTAAAAATAAATACATTTGAGTAAAAACCGAGAATCAGTTGATGTATTCAAAAATCATGTGTTTTTAACGATACTGCACTGATCAATAAACTCTTTTTCAAAATTACCGTTTTATTAGAAAATCAAAATTTGCAAAAAATTAACAAAGTCAGTCCACGCGTCACGGTGCTTGCTCACACTTGACTATTAAACGCTTCATTATCCTTCATCAATGTCTCTTTCCTTTCTTTGAACAATTGCTCTATTACTTGACCATTTCTAACCATTGAAGAGCCGATGTTCCATGCGTTCTGCCAACTATGAACGATCGTTTCTGGATTAGTAACAATATAATTCACCATAATCATATACCTTGACAGTGATTGTAAGTTCGAAGTAGTTAGTCGATATTCGGATAGAACTACTTCGTGGGACACGGTTTTACTATTCTCAATTCTCCCTCGCACGTTAAGTATGGGTCTTGGGTGGATCGAACACCCGACCTTCAGATCTTCAGTCTGACGCTCTCCCAACTGAGCTAAACACCCTCCATGGCTTGGCACAAGATTATAATACCTTTCTGGACTTAATATTTAAATCAAATATTAAGTAGAAATGGCTACTAATTGTAAAATCGTTTGAGTTTGTAATAGACATGGGACACCTATATGATAGTACTTGGCAAAGTCTATGTTAATTTGCAAATACGTTAATCATCAATTATGTTGCTATTTCGTATTAATAAAAATAAACCTTACCCTAAAGCTGTTACTTTAAGTGAAAAGCATAAAGGAAAGATTGTAGAAATCACAATCTATGCTCAAATCCAAATGATATCGCTTTGTTTACAGTATCGCGAAGAATCTAACAGAACAATATAATCGTGGATACTGAAAACATGCTTATGTAAGCACCGAACCACAAAATAACATTCTAATATATTTAAAATAACAAAGTCACTCATAAAAAAACGCTTAGAGTCAAATACGAAACAACTACATATGGGACAACCGTCTAAGAAAATGCACCTTTTGCTTAGATGCTCAAAGACCTCATATCTACTTTTATTTTGAAGAGGGGATTGAAGGTAATGAAAGAAAATTGGTATAATAGAAGATCTTTTATTAATGATAGCATTTCCTCCGTATGGTGCACCTTTAAATACGAGTTAGTCTAGTTTTTATATTTGGTGTCCCATATATTGGGAAACAATTTTTAATTTGTATCAAGTACTCTCGCAATACACTAACAACACAGAGTGTATTGCCAAGATAGCTAGCTATTAGTATGATTCGCATGCAGATGTCGTGAACCCTACTCCAGCAGACTGGTAAAACAACGTACAATAAGATGGGTCTTGGGTGGATCGAACACCCGACCTTCAGATCTTCAGTCTGACGCTCTCCCAACTGAGCTAAACACCCATAATTTACCAATGATTGAGTAAGATATAATTTAACTTGACTCTGCATTGTGCTTCCACAGGCTAATATGGTACAAGGAGGGCTATGTTTTCTACTCACAACTTCAAGAATATCATTTGCCCTTATGATACTAGCTGTAAACGGCTTTATTGCTGGTTTGGTCATTCTAAAGCGGCTTCAAGTTATATATCGGGTCCAAAAGTCAAACTATCACTAGATTCCAAGGTACCATGGAAATCAAGGCAGTTGTGGGCTACTAGACTTTATGAGAAACTTTTGGCTACAAATGAGCCTGAACCCTCTGAAATAGCGCTTAAATTGGAGATGGACATCCATGAGAAATGTGACAAAGGCACTTATGCCAGCTCTGCACTAGCAACCTTAAAGACTATCGGTAATGCGATCAAGCCAGAACCTTTTAAAATTAAGAGATTTAAACCCTTTTTATTAAACGAATCTGAATTGATAGGAATGGGATATCCAATTTTTCCAATTCCACAAGTCTCCATTGATCTGTATAATGTAAGCAGAAACTGTATAAGGTGCTCGAAACCTTTTAATGTGACATCCGAGCTAGAAGAAAATGCTAAAGTTGCATGCCATTATCATCCTGGTAGATTACGGAATACAAAAGATCACGGATCTAGAGAGCGTACTTATTGGTGCTGCAATCAATTTCAAAATCAAGCCGGTTGTACCCTCGGTTGCCACGTTTATCAATTCGAAGATTTTAAAGATTTGAATGCTGTTAATCCATTCAAACAGGCTCCCTTGGTTACAGAAAATGCTTATAAAATACTTGCATTAGACTGCGAGATGGTCTACACATCCGGTGGATTAGAACTAGCTAGATGTACAATCACAAATGAATCCAAATCCGTAGTGTATGATGAAATAATCCAACCATTGCATCCTATCTACGATTTCAATACAAAGTATTCTGGTATAACGAACCTAATAAATTCTGTGTCATTCATACAGTTTCGTGCAACTTTATTTACACTAATGGATCAGAATACTATTCTTGTTGGACACTCATTGGAAAGCGATTTAAAAGCCATGAGGCTAGTTCATACCAACGTAATCGACACTGTTAAACTGTATCCACATGTAAAAGGATTGCCATTTAGACATTCTCTCAAGTATTTAGCTGCTGAGCATCTGCAAAAGATCATTCAGAATGACGAAGCTGGCCATGATTCCATGGAGGATGCTGTTATATCGTTTGAGCTAGTATTGCGACTTTTAAAAGATTAAATAAAAAACACTCATTGACTGATCAACATTTATTTCTTATTGTCTTCCGGGCTGTCCAGGTAATCCAGACTGTGGAGGTGCTGATTCTGGGTTCTTCACTGTTTCATCAATACTTAGAATCAAGCAGGCAGCTTCGACAGCACTATTAATAGCATTTCTCTTGACAATTTCCGGTTCCCATACAAAGCTCTTGTAAGTATCTACAACCGAACCTCCTTCTAAGTCTACTCCAGCATTCTCTCCCATGAATTGTCCACTTTTTTTGGTATGTGCTTGTCTTAATAAGTTCATCAAATCAGTCACATCTAATCCTGAATTTAATATCAACTGGCGGGGAATGATTTCCAACGCTTGTGCAAATGCCATATAGACTAACTGTGATTTACCTGCCAATTCATATGCTTTTAATCTCAAATGTTGGGATAGTGCCATCTAAGTTAGTAATTGATTACATCAATTGCACCTCCTCCTGCAACTACGCTCTTGTTTTTGATAGCTCTGCGTACAATCATAATTGCATCGTGTAATGATCTCTCCACTTCCGCTAGGAACTGTTCAGCGCCACCTCGTAAGATTAAAGTACTGGTTTTACTATTTAAACATCCTGTAAACATATTAAATCGTTCTCCGCCAATGAAAACTTCTTTGTAATGCGAACAGGTGCCCAAGTGGGATGCATTCAAGTCATGAATACTGCTATGGATTGTACAATTCAGTGCCTTGGTGACTCGTAATAGATCATCTTGAGGAACCCTACCAGCACAGAATATATGTCTATCAGCAAAATATTGAGTAGCTAAGTCACCTATAGGTAATTTACTTAGCACAACATTAGCGCCAGTCTTGACAATATTTTCTAGTTTCTCATAAATTATACGCCACTCAGCATCAACTACTTTTTGATATTCGCTCACTTTTTCAATTCTCACCTCGGCGTTGTCTTTTTCCGCTTTGAGCTCTAATTCTACATTTAAGCAGATAACTTTTGGGTTTTCAAAAGATTTCGGTTGCTGTTCAAAACCAGCATAAGAAAAAGTTTTTTTAAAAGCAACACCATCTACAACCATAGAATCTTCCATACCACCGCCATGAACTTTCTTCATAGCAATAAATGACTCATTTAATGAATCTTGAGGATCTAGTTTTAAAACAGCATCCACCACCATCTTACCGAAGAAATCTTTATTTGAGTGGATCAGTTTCGAAGACATGGAAGTAGTAGCACACTTCAGTAACACATCTCTTAATTCATCACCAGTACTGGTTAGATCAACACTAGCAGAGCCGATATGAGAATTGGCTTCTTGGCCAGCTTTGCGCAATGATTTGATGATGACTTGAGGATTAACATTATCTTCCACAAGAGTTTTTACCTGCTTTAAAATCTCAGCAGCGATTAAAACAGTACTAGTGGTACCATCACCAACTTGAGCGTCTTGTGCACGAGCAATATCAACAAGTGATTTAGCAGCAGGATGGATGATGTCAAGCAGCTTCATAATTGTAGCACCATCGTTAGAAATAGTTACTCTACCATTTTTATCAACAATTAATTTATCACATCCTAGCGGACCTAGAGTTGTTCTGATGGTATCTGCTACTGCAATACATGCCCCAATGTTACTTAGTAGTTGGCCTTTACCCTGCGATTGATCACTGCCTTCTTTTAATAGTACAATTGGCATGTTCAACATTTGTTGTTGCTGTTGTCTTGACATGTTTGAAAAAATAATATGAAATTTAAAAACAAAAGGGACATCAAATATAAAAACTGGACTAACTTTCTATAACAATTTGGAACATTATTTCAGCTTTATTAATTTTATGGATTTAAGAGGCGAGTGGACATTCAGCTAGTTGCGGAGTTGACGAGTATGAAAGGAGAATAAATAACTTTTAT
>JADGIF010000256.1:0-12622 GCA_018985225.1 Amoeboradix gromovi
CTAATCTTGGGTATTTGACAGAGTCCCTCAACAGAGGTGCTATTAGTCGCGATTATGGTATCACTTTTTCCAAATCTTTTAGAGTGAAATCTGTGAAGCATCTCTCGCAATTAATTGCGCGACAACTTATCAAAGATCCAGTACAAGATCATTTTAATGCTGTGGATGATTTTTCTGATGTGATATTAAATGGAATCGTAAAACAATTGACTGAGTTACCTAAACGTAAGGATGCATGTGGTCTTTGGGCAAATTAGAACCAATTCCAGATGCAAGTACCAAGCCATATGATTCCATCTCTTCATTAAAAGCCTTAATCTATCTATTTAATCCTAAAATATTTAAAAACTACAATCAGGGTGTAGATTATGATCATAAGGGCGATATAACAATTCAACTCATTGCCAAGGAAGCGGGCGATGAATCTATTTACATTATTCGCTGTGGAGAATCGAAAAGAAAGTCAAAAAATGGAACAGTTATCCTGGTATCAAAACCAAACATTGAGAAAGCCAAAAGTCAATTAAATTTGAATCTTTCATTACTTAAATCCTGTTTGGAGTTTATTGTGTATGCCAAGACTGATCCTGATAACGTTGAAAAGTATCCATGCATCAAAATGATCCCGAAAATTGACTGTTATTCTTTGGTTGGCTTGCTATTCACGCACGGTAATGAAAAATCAAAGTTGGGAAGAAACAAAGAATATGGCATTAGTTATGAACGCGTTGAAATAAAATAAATAACGTACTTAAATTACAATTTTATGCAACCAGTATCTTTTTTTGATCTAGTATAGACTTGTATCCAAAGTAATTACTAATAAATATTTATTTCGAATTCAACTTAAATGACACCAGTCTATACTCTGCCTTACGTATCTCTTCTTTTTACTGGTTGCTAGTTATCCAAAAATGCTCGAAAAGATGGTGCAGGTACACATGGAAGCTGTCTATAGGCGCACAGATATTTGGACAACACCAGTATTAAGTGTATTTAACCTACCGCAGTTCAAGGCTGTAAACTTCTTCGTCTACTTTAAATCCATAATTCCTAGAGAAAACGTAGTTCCCTTTATTATCCAAGTTTAGACAACTTGGGATTGTCAGCTCCGACAGCTTATTTATTTAAATCTGTTATAGCTGGTAAAAATAATTACTTGGTTTCGTATGCTATTTCAACATCACTTAAATATTTTTGAATACCCTAGAAACCATTCACTACCAAGCTACTTTAGATTTGGAAAAAGTGATACCATAATCGCGACTAATAGCACCTCTGTTGAGGGACTCTGTCAAATACCCAAGATTAGAGTTTATGCCATTGAATCCTTTATCCATTTTGTCTCCCATTTTATCCATTTTGTCTTCCATTTTATCCATTTTGTCTTCCATTTTATCCATTTTGTCTTCCATTTTATCCATTTTGTCTTCCACTTTATCAAATCTGTTATTTAATATTCCAAATTGTTCTTCCAATAAATCTCTTAATGTAGGATCCCCAATAGCATCAAATGCTTTGGAATCCTGCTTTACACTAGCCGTTCTCTTGTTTTGGTTCTCACCCCTTGAAGTTTCAGTAACAATACCTAAATTTCTCAAGAGTACCAAGCCATATGATTCCATCTATTCATTAAAAACCTTGATCTATCTATTTAATCCTGAAATGTTTAAAAACTACAACCAGGGTGTAGATTATGGGTCAGGTATCCTCTTGAAATTTTACTGCAGTTGTGTGTTCTGACGGGTTACTTGAATTAGCCGTAGCGGACTAGTGTGAAAGTATATTATATACACATTATAAAAGAATTAGTATATTGAATGAATTTTATTGATCAACGGACTTCATTTACATTTCATATTCGAAATCCCGGTTTCCCTTTAATTCGATTTTTCTCAAAAAATTATTTGGTCTTGGTCTAGTAATCACATTTTGTTTCCCATTTGATGTCATTTTCCCTGAAATGCTTGACAGAACTGAGGAGAAAATTTTGCATGAACGAGAATATCGAGAGTCTCACCTCTTAGATGACAAAGAATTAGCAAATAATATACATAATGATACCACTGCATATTTAAACGACTTAGTAGAATATCAAATTTTGCAATTACAACATGAGCTAAAGTCAACTGTCAAGCCAAGTTTAATTAATCAGTTAAAACAAGAAGATGTGAAAATCGATATAGCAAACCAAGTTATTGATATACAGGCAGTTGCGCATCACAAAACACATGAACTAAATTGGGATGAGCCATCTAAGTCTCGTCCAATTGAGCAAGAAATTGCATTAAAGTCGAAATTCACCGAAGACTAATTGCTCACGGGACTGTCAAGTAACAACCTTAATTGCCCATTCACAGAACTATCTGTGCACCATTGAAATTACAAAATGGGATATTCTAACGAATAAGCTTCTATGATTGTTAGTCCATAACAGAAAGCCAGTTAGATTGATAGCATACAAGATAATTCATAGGTATGACAGCTCTCCTGGGTTAATTATAGATTTGCTGAAAAAGAAAACTAGATCGCGAACTAACAACTGAAGTGCTTTGGAATTGCAAACTCTCTAATGCAATAAAACCCCGTCCTTTATTCGAAATCATAGATACTTTTTTCCCTGTGTGTATTTAAATGGGAAACGAGGAATTATGAATAAATAATTATATTTTTAAACTCTAAAAAATGAATATAATAGCTTTAAAATTTCCATGTTTGTTAATATTTACATGCGAAGTCTAAAAACTGGCAGTTAAATCTGCACTCTAAAACCACACTGCGGTAGGTTGTCACCGACTTGAGGAGAAATAGTATGGGACATCTTTTGAGACATTTGTTTTAATGAGTTTGACTAGTTTTCCCAAAATGTGCAAAGTATATCATATGGCTTCTCTAGTATTTAGTTTTTTATAAGAAATGCCTCCTCTGCAGTGTATGACAGATAAACAAAGAAAAGAGTATACTAAGTTGATGACCAGCGTGGAAAAGGGATAAAATGTCACTTGAAAAAGATTTGAGTAAAATACAGCACAGAGAAGAGAAAGATATGCAAAAGCTTGAGAGTGATAGAGACAAATTGCAAAGAAAGATTGAGAAAGATAGTAAAAATCTTCAGAAACACCAGCAGCCCAACTTACAAGGCCCTGTCTATCAATAAATGTTGGAATACTAATATTCCTTAAAACGCAATTTGTGCTCGCACTACTTCAAAGATGGACAGGAAACCCTTTCACTTGGCTTGATAACATGTTTCCTAGCACCGCAGTAGTAAAGGTTGCTTTAACAGACCATAGAGATATTTATCAAGGTAAGAACATGATGAGTTGGTATCTACTAAGAATGTCTACATTTAAGAAATATGAAGTGACAAACTGGGTAAGTATTCGTTTTAAGTAGGCAAGGATCACACAAGGGAATGGGTAAAAAATCAAAGATTGGGAAACATCGAATGGACAAGTACTATCATCTTGCAAAAGAGCAAGGATTTAGAAGTAGAGCTGCTTTCAAGCTCATACAGCTGAATAGAAAGTACAATTTTCTGTCCGAGGCAAAGGTATTAATTGATTTATGTGCTTCGCCTGGTGGATTCTTGCAGGTCGCAGCAAAAGAAATGCCTGAAAGTTCTATCATTGTTGGTGTTGATTTGGTTCCTATAAAAAGCATCCCTGGAGTTATCACTTTTCAGGGTGATATCACAACGCAGACATGCAGATCCAAATTAAGAGGGATACTAAACGATTGGAAAGCCGATGTTGTTTGTAATGATGGTGCTCCTAATGTTGGTGCATCCTGGAGTGGGGATGCTTTCGTTCAAAATGAACTGACGCTAAGCGCTTGTAAACTGGCATGTGAATTCTTGAAGAAGAACGGTACATTTATCACTAAAGTCTTCCGATCGAAGGACTATCAAGCGCTGATGTGGGTCTTTAATCAACTTTTTGGTTCCGTAGAGGCTACAAAACCCTCGTCTTCTAGAAATGAGTCGGCTGAAATATTTGTAGTTTGCCGTAATTTTAAAGCTCCTGTATCTATTGATCCTAAGCTATTAGATGCGAAATATGTTTTTCAAGATCTTTTACAAAATTCAAGAAGCAGCTTGAAAAAAATTTTAAATCCAGAGAAACAAACCAGGCAAAGAAACGGATACGATGATGATAACATGATACTTTTTAAGACCATTGGAGTGGTTGAATTCTTGAAGTCGGCTGAGCCTGTCGAGATACTAGCAGACTACAATCAAATCATAATCTCATGCGCTGACAAGGAAATGGAGAAAAACATTATTGATTCAAAATGGACTACTCCAGATGTAATTGAGAGCTGCAAAGATCTGAAGGTTTTGGGGAAAAAGGACTTTAGGGCATTAATTAAATGGAGAGTGAAATTACGACAAGCATTTTACAAAATGAAGCAAGGCAAGGCAGATGACAGCATTGCAGAAATAGCCCCTGTGGAGATAGATGAAGCAGATTTCTTGGCAAATGAATTGTCCCTCTTGGATGAAGATGCGCAAAAGGTTAGGAAAAAGGAAATCAAAAAGATTAGAGCAAAGAAACAGAAAGAAATGCAAAGAATCCGAATGGATATGAATAATCAAGAAGATATAATGGAAATCCAGACAGATCTTTTCTCAGGTAAGATGGCAAAAAAAGCAGGCTTGGAAATTGAGGATGCTGAGTTTGTCAGTTCATCTGAATCTGAATCCGATGTAGCGGAAGATGAGGAGGATGTGGATTTTTATGAAAAATTGGAGAGAGAAACAAACGAGATGTACGAGCAATACAAAATATACAGAGTGGAGAAGAACGCACAGCTGAAAGCACGAGAGGAATGGGCAAAGGAGACGTTTGATCCAGACGCAGAAGAAAGGGCAAGGTTAGAAGAAATGGATAGTTCATCTGAGGATGAGGTTGAAGCAAAACAACAGGAATCCAAAGCTAACCTCTTCTTTGATCATTCACTTTTTGTTGATGTATTGGCTCAAGATGATGATAAAATGAAGCTGAATGAGCCAGATGTGGGGTCTAATGCTGAAGTTAATCCTGAAATGCTAGAAGATGACCCTTTCAATCAGAATAGTGAAAGCAAGGAAGCGATGGATTCTGAGGGCTTTAAGGAATCGAAAAGCCATAAAAGAAAGGACGCGATTGAATATGAGAATAAAAATGAGTACAAAGATATGGTTTTCAATGCACGAGCTGGCAAATCTAACCAAAAACCCATGTTAGATACTCCTGATGCTGTGGAGTTAGCGCTTCAAATTGTGCGCAACAAGGAGGCAGTTATTGACGATTCCTTTAACAGATATGCTTATGTGGACGAAGGGCTGCCAAAATGGTTCTCTGAAGATGAAAGAAAGCATACTGGTAAGCAAATACCGATTTCAAAGGAGGCTGTTCAAATATTCAAGGATAAGGTACGTGCTGTTAATGCTCAACCAGCGAAGAAAGAACTGGAGGCCCAAATGCGTAAACGTAGACGTACTATGAACAAGGCCAAAAAGATTGTAGACCAAGTTGCTAGAATTGACGATGACGAAGATTTAGATGAAAAACAAAAAGCGATAAGCATCGCGAAAGTTTTGGCCAAAAAGCAAACTAGCAAGCATATTAAGAAGCGGGCTGTTGTGGTAGCTAAAGGTGCCAACAAAGGTCTTAAGAAGAGGCCCCACGGTGTTAAAGGCAAGTACAAAATGGTGGATCGCCGTCTAAAGAAAGATCTTCGTGCAGATAAGCGAATTGCAAAGAGAGACAAACCAAAGCGTCGCAAGTAACCTTTAATAAATGCTGTTTATTCAATGTCTTGCATACTAGAGATAAAAGTTTGTACATGAGATATGAAAGTAAACTGGGTGATAAGCGGATGCAGATCTCATACAGGTCGAAAGATGCGCCAGTGAGCCCAGCGAGACTCATATTTTAAAATTGAATTTGATCTGTCTTCTTTACCGCGTGCGCTAACCCTAGTAGACAACAATAAATTGCGAGTCAAACTGCTTTATTAATAACTTGAAACTTATTACAGACGCAACACTACCTTTGCTTTACCTAAAAGTCTAGAATTCTCTTTTTTACTCATGTTTGACAGCTAGATGCAATGAAATCATACCAGAAAGTCATCTGCATCAGTTTTCGTGAATTGGTCATTGAGTACTTACAAGTCAGAATAAAGAGCTTTAGCGCTCAAATGTTATTACTTCAATGTGAACATATGAAAATTGCGCAGTACAGTATTTGGATCCAGCTTCAAACTTGTCAAAATAAACTTTTTTGAATTATTTATTCAATTTGGTGTCTGATTTGTTCTTCTTTCTCTTCCCACTTGAAGCATCTGCTTTTCTCTTTTTAGTAGGTTCCACTGTCATTCTGTTTATTTCCATGTCCATAATCATAAAGAGCTTACGATCTGTGCAAGAATTAAAAATAGAATCTCTTGCTTCTTGTACACTGTTGTAATCATTTGATATTGCTTCATAGAGTAATTCATTTCCTTGACCGCTCACAGTAGAGTATATAACTTGCTTAAACTCCTCTGTATAGTTTTTTTCTCTCATTTTATTCAAAGCCCTTTCGATTTTACCAGCTATATTGTTAAACTCCTTGTGGATCCATTGCTGCAATTGCTTTCCCATTAAAGACACGCTGTGATCTGGCTTGTTAAACTTATAGCAATTCTCGAATATTAAATCAACTTTGTTAAGCCACAGTTTTATATCGCCAATCTCTCCATTCTTCGTCATTGCCATTAATGTTTTGAAATCCATCGGACTATCAATGATCGTGTAATATTGTGGAATATTTAGCTTGACTGCATCTACAGGCTCAATAAATGGAATGGAATTCTTTCTACTGAATATCTTGGTTGCAAATGATTCTAATATGCTGCATTCCACCTGCCCGATGTATTGATTCAATATTGTAGGTGCCAAGGTACTGGAAACTAATGTAGCTACATTTTCCTGAACACTGGCTACCAAACTAGGAGCTGTGTCGTGTGCACTTGCTACAACACTATTCGCTGTATCTTGAGTGCTTGCAATTTTGTTCAGCTCTGCTTGTATAATATTCCTAATTTCTAACCCTGCTAGATGTATAGCATTATCGGGTGGATTGAATATTAAACAGTTCTTTATCATCAGTTCCAAGTCACTAGCTACGTCACTTAATGTATAATGACTATTGCTGTTAATGTTGAGTGATATTGTCGAGAGATCCATTGGATTCTTGATTACCGCTGTATAACTCGGTATGTTCATTGCTATTGGATCCACAGGCGTTACAAATGGCCAAGCCTGCTGTCTTCTTTTGATAGAGGTTATAAGCGACTTCAGTTTTGATTTGGATACCTGCATGTGCAAAGGATAGTTTAGCGAGTACTTGGATGGGTCAATTGAGCATTCTTGTGTAGAATTCACCATCGATTCTTTTGAAGGTACTGCTTTAGAATCTGTAGCAGAAGGTACGATGTTCTCTGGCGCCATCTTTGAATTGCTATCTTCAACACTTTTTGGCATTGTGATTGGCTCCCGCAACGCCGGAATGCTAATATTTGGATAATAAATTACCCACGTTCTTTTGAAGTGAGAATAGAGTGTATACGCATCTTTGACTACTTGAGAGACGCTGCTGTTGAATGTTATGCAATTTTGCAGCATTAATACCACATCGTTCAAAAACATCAGCACCGTATACTCTGTATTCATGACATTATCTTTAATAGTATTTAAATCCATGGGTGTTTTAATAACATCGAAATAATCTGGAATTCCGAGTGCATGCGGGTCTATGGGATGTCTAAAATTAAAACTACTAGGGTGATCATTTAGCGCATTCCATATAACTATTAGAATAGTATTGACAACAGGAGCACTAACAGTGTCAGAGACTACCTCATCAACTATAGAATCAGCCAAGTTAGGAGAATCTAATTGTTCAATTCCCAGCTTTTTCAGCAGATCTGTCATTGTGAACTCATTGAGTCTGCCTGTTACATCTTTTATTACTTTGAAGTCGGTGGTATTTGCAAACAAAGTTTTAATTAGCTCCAATTCATTGGTACCGACACTTAATTCAAATTCTTCCCAGCTCTGCAGCACATCTTTATAATCACCCGTATCCTTGTAATGCTCGCTGTATTTGTTGTAGTACTCCCGTATAAGACTAACAAATTGACTTAAATCCAGACTTGACTCTTGCAGCATTGAATACAGCAATTTCATATCGTTCTCATTGTTGATTTTACTTAGCATAACTGGAGTCCTTTTAACCAATGATAACAATTCATGGCCTTTCTTAATCGAGCTATCCTGGTGCTTATTGTACAAGGTAGATTTAACCTTTAATTTCAAATACTTTTTGACTGGTTCCATTAATTCAGAGCTCGGCTCTATAATTTGCTGGATAGCTATCAAATGTAGTTTATTTAACCTATCCTCAATATATGGCAATATCTCAGTAATGTTGTTGTTAATTGTAACCAGCACCTTCTGGTTGGTAGTTGGCGTATTGCTTGATAATAAACAATATTGTAATAACATCTGTATTAGTCCAGTCTGTAGATCAGTGCTGCAAATAGAGTTGAAGTAGTAGGTCATGAATGTACTGTTTTCCAACGTATTCAACAAGAGTAGAGATTCAAATGCCTGCAGTTTCACCAAATGATGATTATTTATTGTGTATGGCAAAATACGCTGAATATCAATAGGTATAAAATCCATCAACATACAATGGGATATAAATGCTATACATTGCACCAGTGTCTTCGGCTGCTTGTGGTGTATTCTACACGATTCTACAAGGAATACTGCCTTCTTAAACAATAAATGATCTATACCGGTAGCATGAATGGTATTGGTGTTGATACCAGAGTTTGTGTATGCAAGCTTGCAGTTCGATATAATCTCCATATGATTGCTATGGCTGTCCTGGTTTCCAATTATCTCTTCATTGATATCAGTAGATTCCTTGACTTCATTCAAAGTTGGTATAAATGCATGGTGGACGCTATTAATCAGCAATGCCATGTAATCATCATCATTGAATTGGTTGTTGCTGTTGTCTGCACATTTCAGTAAATCAATTGTCAATTTACGGATCAGAGGTGGGGCAACGCCCTGGACCATCTGTGGCAAATCGAGCACCTGCATAGTTTGTTGGTTCATTTGCTGGTGATACTGTTGCAATTGCTGATGCTGTTGCTGAATTACGGTAGATGGCGTATTGTTTAGTTGACCCAATTGCTGAGTACTTTGCTGTATTTGAGACTGCATTAGCCTTTGAGAAATAGAGCTTGTCATGCCTAAAGACGATTCCCTGATGCTGGGAATAGTTATAGTTGTTTGAGGTATCCTAATCTTACTCAATGCTTGAATAGCACTAGTAGCAACTTGATACTGTCCAAAATGACTAAAATCATTACTTTTTAGTACTAATGGTGTAAAAAAAAGGTATTTGTACAGTCCAGGCTGCTTGACTTCTAAGTCTAGTTTAACACCAATCTCCAGATTATGAATAAACAATGGGCGGGTTAGAATGGAATGAGGGCTATTAAATGGGTCAACATTATCATTTTCACACCAAAATCGCTTGACATACTGTAAGAGATAGTACATTCCAATTACGTGGTGATCGCTTAGCGCATAAGCAGCTTCGCTTCTTATGAAAGGATGATACCTGTGATTACAGATAATTCTAAATAATGTCGTTGCAGCACAAGGTTCTTTCGACTGTTGTAACTGCGATATACCCTGCATTTGGGTATTCATATCTAGCTCTTTCAACACCATTTGTGCCACCATATATTCGGATTGCTTTACGTTGATATTGCCAATCCAAAGATGATCACAGTCTACTTGTATGTATTCCATAGCCTCATCCTCGGGCTTAGTGTACTCTGCAACCACTATTCCATTAATATCACGATGGAACATCACATCTTCCATTTCTGCATTTCTGAATCGTTTAACCCTCTTATAACGAGTATTATATCTTATGTCAAATTGCTGTGACTGTTTTTGGATGTCTAGTACATGCTCATAACTACCATCAGACTCTTGAATCTTTATTGCTAAGGAGCCCGTAAATACAGGGCCACCAGGAATTGTTTTGGACTGAGATACATCGATTTCAACGCACGACTTTCTTTTGTTATATACCCAAGTAATGTTTAATATGGGTAGACCAGGGTAAAATATGTATTGCTTGATGTACGATTGAAAATTGAAAGTCGTTTGCTTCTTTAACTTGTTAATGAACTCGTTTGTGTTTAGTGTGTGGATATACAGAATATCATTGTTGCTAGTAAGCGGTACAGCAGATACATTAGAGTCGACATCATTGCTTGTTTCGGGTTTCTCATTTCCATAATTATCCATTTTATTACATTTCTTGGTAAGTTGTGATATAAAAGCATCCATCGCCTGTTCTCCAACACATTTGCCTAGACCATTCATGATTAATGCGCATTTTGAAACGTAATAATTGTGAGCAGTTATAGCATTTAAATTATTAGTCACAACGTTACCAGATATGCGTTTAATATAGAACTCTGCAATGCTTGGGACAGTATGTTGTGACTCAATTCTTGTGAGCATCAGGATAGTTTTATAAACGTAAAATTGCACAAAAGAAGGACCAAATACATGTTTTAATAGTTTGATATACAGGTAGCCACGTAGACCAACAGTAACCCACAAATGATTCAACTGATATTCTATCAAGGGGTAAGGCTTACTATAATCTTTGGAGTACGGGTTTCTGGCTAGTGGACAGCGAATGTAATAGCCAAAAGTCAATCCCGCTATATGCCAGCATATACCCATTAGAAAAGCTGTCATAGACTCAACTGTATCAGGCCATGTTAAGAAAATAACATTTGATGAAGACACAAGACCTTGTTCAGGCGGATTTTGATCAGTTTCTGGTTGATTATCCAAACTGGGGAGCAGGACCAATTTAAATGCAAAGTCAGACAAGTCATGAATAAACGTCAAGAATGATTGGACTGTATAACCATGAAATAGTTCATCTTCACTTGTAGATGGCTTGGCTTTAGCAGGTAAATACAACTCCTTATTATGAAAGCGGTGGCTTTCGAATTGGCCGTGAAGTACATACACATCATCCAATGTATGATACTGGTTCTTGAAGTGAGGAAAAAGGATATTTAGTGGAAATGGGCCATTTATAAAATAAGGAAGAGTCTTAGGATTGTACTTTGCTTCTTCAGTAAATTGAGGGGTTTGCTTTTGAGTTGGACAATTAACCGTTTGTTCCTCTATGATTCCGGAGCCCGAGCCAGAGATTTGCACATTTTGCGAGTTAATGGTGTGTTTCATGGGGCTAACTTAAAGAGTTAAAGAAAATGAAATCTTATTGTTAATAACAAACAGTAAATTTGCCCGCGAATTTGGCTTAAAAATTTTAAAATTAACTTTAATCCCCCTGAAATGCTTGGAGGAAGATTCCGAAATCCAAAAATGTTCGTTCAGGGTGCAAGTCTTTGTCTAACAGTTGCATTTCTGCATTTGTGGAAATTTGAGCAATAAATGTTATTTCAAACCTATTTATTAGTTAGTTTATATGGATCAAATTTCTTTGGGTCATGATATAATTCAGCGTTCATATTTATCCATCTTTGGCAAAGGCTAAGAGAGCTTAACTGAGTAGTAACAACTGGCTGGCGAGGGGGAAGTTGCCCTACATTACTAAAATGTAGCTTTGGTGGATTCAAGCGGTACTCCTCAATTTTGTCACCAAAAGTTCTCAGTAGGTACGACAAATCTGCTGCCTGCGGTCCAAATATCTTATGCGCTGAATACTTCTTTGTCTGTGTAGTCGAAAGTTGCGCTAAATCTTCTTTAGTTAAATGATCCTCTGATAGGACATGCAAATACATGCAATCGGCATTTTGACAGGGCTGACCTTTAAGGAAATGGATGCAGTACTTCGTAGTACCATGCCGTGCTCTTAATCTCTGACCCTGCCAAACAGATCCATCTACAGCCTCAATAGCAGAATTAGCGGAAACTTCATTTTCAAATGTAATGTATACTCCGATACTATCATTAGGCAGCGTTGGAACCTGGCCAAGTTTGCTATTCATTACAATTTTGTGAATATCCCCAAACTGACCGAAGTATTGCTGAGATTGTAGTAAAGATTCTGTAACTTGACCTGTAAACCCGCTAACATAAACCAAATTTTTCTGCAATACGCGTACATTCTGTAGTTTCATTCTTTCTAATTCAACTTTAGGCTTCTTAGGCAGCGGTTCTATTTTGTATCTATCAGCTTCGTACGCCCTTCTACAATTCGGGCATCTACCATCCTCGTTTAATATTTGGTTCCAACAGAATTGACATATTGGGAATTTGCAGTCACAAGGAATAAACAGCTCAGTTAACTCTTCCAGGCAAACAAGGCAACAATCATCTTCATTTTCCATTTTCAATTATTTCAGGGAGAGCAAAATTGGGACATTCTATGCAAACCTGAGAAACATTTTCAAAACTAATTTCACAAAAAAAGTAGAACAAGTCAAGTAGAGACGTCTCATATTCTGTCGCATGCACTTTAGGGGACAGCTCGCAAATACTGATTCCTCTTTTTCGGTTCTAAACTCA
>JADGIF010000257.1:0-12613 GCA_018985225.1 Amoeboradix gromovi
GAGGAATACAATTAATGAAAGCAAATTGGTATAATAGAAGAAGATCTTTTATTAGTGATAGCATTTCCTCCGTATGGAGCACCTCCTTTAAAAACGAGTTAGTCTAGTTTTTATATTTGGTGTCCCATGTCTTAAGAAGGAGATAGCCAAAAGAATTAATTGAATCGAATGCCATTAAATATGGTACGACTCTTGATTTTCCTATTCTTTATGAACTACCCAAAAAGAAATTTACACCAATAAAAAGATTTGAGATCTTTAAATCCGTTGATACAATTTCATGTCTCTTGAGTAATTCAACCAGAAAATGGAAACTTTATTCCACCAAGGTGGAAGGATTAAGAAAGAAAATATAGAATGTTTAGGAGTGTTTAGTGGGACTTATAGATCTGTGTTAAGAAAGATAATGAAAGAAGAAGTACTTATCGGGTTATGGTAGTTATAGTCATTTTAAAGGAATTCATACTAATGCATGCGTTATGTGATAGAGCTAGAATGATTATTACACCAGAATTTAGAACTTGAAGTTTGTGTTGCAAGTGTATCAAAGCCTAGAAAAGAGATGGTATCACTGAATGGTCAACGGCAATGCCGAACTATAAATTGTCTTATTTAGTTGATATATACACGAATGCATCAATAAAGATAGAACAAGCGGTAGAAATGAGCTTTTATGCAAAGATTCCTTTGGGAGACCCATTGTCTGCATCGAGAAAAATCCTATTAATGGAATGAGTCAGTTTCTGATTGTATGTCTCATGATGCTTGTGGATTTAGACAGATCTCTAGATTTTGATCGCGTCTCGCATCTAAAACTTGCAATATTGGATTTTGTCAAATTTATAATACACTACTTCAGATCACGCAATTGACACTTGTGCACTAATATCTGATTAAAAGCGAGATGACGAAGCAACTGCATCTCTCATCTGCTTCCTATGTGATTTACTCATCGCTTCTTGAATTGTGAACATTGGCAAACAAACCATCTGAAGCTGTGGAGAACAAGACAACTTTATAATTTGTAGTCGACTTTTGCTTTCTTCCGCCGATTTTTTACTACGCCGTATTTGACACACTAAACTTTTCCTTGGCTAGTATCGCATGCACTGAGTGTATTTCATTGTCTCCAATTCCCTTGAGATTTAAAAGTCATTCCATTTTTAGGTGCTCACAAATGCACAACACGACATAAATGCTTTAAGGCCTTTATTTCTCGAAATCTTTAGATTGCCGTCAATGGATATCAATGATTATAAGTTCATATCTAGCGGTTACCATTAGATCAAAACCTGAAAGATTTTTAGGGACTTCCGCAGCTTTATGTGCGAATTTCTGAATTGCTAAGATTATACTGTTGTTGCATTTTACTTGGAAAAACTCGAAGACTTGGATACTAAGAATATAAAATTTGGACGCAAAGACAGATTTATAGATGGAGTATCTTAATTTCTTGATGCAATTTTTCGATTGCTGAAGTCTATAACGTTTAATCCATCCAAAACTGTTTTCCCTTCTAGTATCGCCATGGCTCATACTAAAAGTCCTAGTTTTGGAAAAGATCAAGAGATGTTACAGGAAGACTGACAAAGCCTGTCAACTAATTACACAAGCAACTGACGTAAACGTAACCCTGAGGTGGTAATAAATAAGAATGAATATATTTCAAGCTAGTGTTCTCTAATGGCATCTGGTCTCTATCCAATTATAAATGACTTCTTCCAATGTTTTCAATATTTTCAGCGGCTAGAGGTCGTCAGAGATTGATTCTAGTAATTTATTATGGAATGAAATGCGACTAAAAATAATTCCGTTAAATTAAAGGCTGAGTTTCTTGCATAGATACCACACCGTTTCAACGGCAAGACTGAGGCGCTATGATTTTTTAAAACAAAATAAAATGTCAAATAATGGATCCAAGGACGGAAAAGAATCTAGAGATATGTCACCATTTAAGTGGGAGTCCAAGAGAAGCGACTCACCCATTCCTTTTTCCAAGCTAAATTATGTCCCAAAGAACGTATCTATGGATTGCGAAGAACTAAGAGTGAAAAGAATAAGTGAAGCGGTGAGAACTATACTAGACTGTATTGGTGAGGACCCAGAAAGAGAAGGGTTGTTGAAGACACCCGAAAGATATGCAAAAGCGTTAATGTATTTTACGAATGGATACACAGTCGACATGAAGGAAGTCATAAACGGCGCTCTATTTCATGAGGATCATGATGAAATGGTCATTGTAAAGGATATTGATATATTTTCAATGTGTGAGCATCACATGGTACCATTCAGCGGGAAGGTTCACATTGGGTATATTCCGAATGAGCGGGTCTTAGGTTTATCAAAATTAGCCAGAATAGCTGAAGTCTATGCTCGTAGACTGCAAGTGCAGGAAAGGTTGACTAAACAGATTGCTGTGGCATTGATGAAGATTCTAGAGCCTCAAGGTATTTTGATTTAATATAGGCGTTGCCGTCGTAGTAGAATGCTGTCATTTTTGCATGATGATGAGAGGTGTACAGAAGACACAGGCAAAAACGATAACCTCATCAATGCATGGCGTTTTCCGTAACGATTCAAAGACGAGAGAAGAATTCTTTTCAATCATTAATAAATAATTTGAACACTTGATATTCGTCATTTTATAAGTCTATTTTTTTATTAATATGCTTTTGCAAATGATACGTTGGTTCTGCTAATTTTGGAATTATTTTGTACAACTTCTTTTTGGTTATGTTGCCATTGTCATCCATAGCAGTTATTTCGCCATCTGAAATTACCTCGTGTGGTAATTTTAAATCAAACCCTTTTGGCGATCGGATCACTCGTTCCATTAATTTGTTTTCTCCACTTGGGACACTTCAAAAACTAGGCAAACTCTAAAACATGCCTCTAACGTAGGCATATTTAAGTAGAAATGTCACATATTTTATGATCTATTCTCTAGACGATTATTCTCTTTTACATTCGTCTGCTTTGCGACTCAAGTCTTTCTATAACCTGAATATTCCTACAATATACATGCACATAACTATCCACGGCCAAATTATAGTGGGTGCGTCAGTATAAACTTAAACTTCTACAAGATATTTGGATGCTCCTATGCTTGCCATCTTTCCTATGAAAGCTACAGTATCATTGAGGAGTGTTCATTCTTAGTGCAAATGCTTTCCTTCAAAGAGAATGGTTCGGTTTCTTGTTTTGGACATTAAAAAGACTCTTTCTGTAGTGCTTGCAACTGCAGTCATTATAGAAATCACTTTTTCAAAAGTTTATCACTCTAAATGGTCTTTATGCTTTATCTCTAATTTTGTTTAGTATTCGTAGCAGATTCCTTTCTTAGCACAAGCTCTCTATGGACTGAGTCATAGTTTCTTGAAAATCCTTGTCTTAATACTATTTTCTGATAGGATTTGTGTAATATTGATTTGGGAACTTACTTAATAGGGTTAACACATCTAATAACTCAACAGCATACCCTTCTTTGTCATCTCCTTTTATCAGCAACCTACTTTCGTAAAACAGGTCTTATTAGCAGTCATCAAGTTTAAATCGTCGACTGCGACTTTCATGAGCCATATCAATCCAATTTTCCTTTTCCTATAGTTCTCTAATTGAAGAAACACAGGATACTCAGTTCTTCTGATCTCTAGAAATTGTACCCAACTCACCACAGTCAGTGCGTGTCATATCTAAATACATAATCAAGCGACATAGAATATACTTTTACGCCCGAAATAGTGTCAAGAGGTTATCGCCTAAAGAAAGGAAAAGATATCGGTGAGTGTGATGGAGAATTCACTAGTCGAGCATGTACTTCATGCGGCACTCTGAAGAACAAACTGTCATCACAATTGGGTAGAGACTATGTGACAGCAAACTCGTAAAGTTCCGTCTTAGATAGTGGAATGGAGAGCAAGCACCCATGCGAAGCGACAGCGCTGCTAGTTTCTTTCAGCAAATTAATGATTTTCTCGGAAACCAGGATTTTTAATTAGATGTTTAAAACAAATGTTACTTGCTCTTTCAAGTGTTCAGAACTCAAATAAGGAAGAAGTATTCAGTTACTTGGAAAGGATACTGATAGAATGGATACCTCATGAATTAATTAGTATTCCAACTGATGTGTCTAAAAGATTGTGCGAGATTATAGTTGGAAAATGGATTCAGTTCTTAGAAACAGAAATCCAAATGATGACATTTAATCTGAATTTGAATGATTCAATAGATTATTTGATGTCTAGAGAATCAAAGATAACTCAGTACTATGACATTATTGAGTTTGAACTAATAAAACCGGAAATATTGCAAATTCAAGATTCATACGTTTGGAACCAACTGCAGCTAATTCAGAAGACCATGATAGAGTTTAAAATAAACTGCAGCAATATGATAAAAGCACTTGAATGTTTTTTAAAATTTAGAGGTAGCATGCATGACTGCATTTTATACCCTGAAATTATGGGATTGCTGTACACTTGCAATTCGGAGCTAAATTTAAGCACTCCTCAGACGGAATTACTATTTCATATTCTGACATGGTCCATTCGACAAGAATGCTTAGAATTATACGTTAAGGGCATGAATTTAAGTAACTTTACAACTCGCTCAGCATATCAAGTCCTACACTCTTTTCAGTGCTTTTTGGAGGTATTTCACAGATTTGATGAACTCGATGCTTTTCATAGCGCAGTTACCCGCAACAACTCAGCTTATTTGTTAAAAGAGGTTAACCAGAGTTTATTGTTCATGAATGACATTGTGTATGTATGCAAAGCAGCAGATTCGTGCTCTTTTGACGAAATTCAAAGTAAAATCGACAGTTTTAGTGGATCATTACTGGAAAATAGTTTAGTGAACCTAAAAGCCCAATTCTTGATTTGTTTTGGTGAGCTTGGTAAGTTATCTAATCTTTTGTTTGTTTCGATTTATGAGAATTGGAGAGCAAATTTTGTAATATTTAAATTAAAATGGGTAGTAATAGAGCAGAACATTATAGGAGTCATCAATCAGTGCTTGGAAAGCACGGATTCAATAGAACGCAGAATATCGATACTTACCTTGTTCAGAAGTTATAGATTAAGCGAAAAATGTGTTTTGTTTCTAGATATTCAAAAAAAGTCTGCTTACGACCTTATATGCTTCAGATTGCGAAACTTGAGGAAATCTTTTGATCTTAGAAAATTAGAGCCAGAAATCCCAATAGGACAATTCAAATATTGCGGGTCTGCAAACTGGGCACTCAGATACATGGATCAGACTAAATACTTGGAGCTGCTAGTAAAGTCAATAAATTTACTTGATTTGCAAGAGATAGAAAGTTTTAAGCAGCATATTCGAGTCTATGTCAGTGATACATTTCAAATGTGGAAATCTACTTTGGCAGATGACATGGATTTATACCTGAAATACCCTATATTAGATTTGGATAGCAAAAACTCAATGACTGCTAATCTGGATTTAAAGTTTCAAAATGCCATAAACGAGGGAATCGCGTGGAAAAAAATAGGATTCGAATTGCCAGACAGATTTCAATTTTACATTTCAAATTTCTCAGAGATCGTGCAAGCATATGATAAGGTAAACGATATATGCTTAAAATACAACGGAATATTGGAGCAGGCAGGGACAGATTTTGAGTGCTTATTTACACCACTAAAGAAAGAGGTACTAAATTCATGCCAAAAAGGTTTATATGATTTAACTTGGAATAACTTATTAGAAGTATTTACTTTTTGTAAAAACTCGTCATTTAGTTTAGTAAATTTGTCACAAATTTGCACAAAATCAAGGAAGTTCCTGACCAGCTTTGCAAAACGAGTAGAAACTATAAAGCTCTACGGCATCATGGAAAAGGTTACAGCGCCTGCAGATGGAGTCATTGTTGAAGAATTCATTCAGCTGTTAAACGATGAATTACAGCAGCTTATACAACAATTTAAAGCCATATTTAAAGAGACTGAGACGTTAAGAAGCAATTTACAAAAAACCCTAAGATATTTTACGGAAGAGATTTGGTCAAATGTAAAGAAAGAATTAAACAAGGCAATATATAACACACTTTTACAGTTGGAGACCAATATTTGCAAAGAATTGATTTTACTATTGTCTAAAGATGCATCTGACCAAAATGAAGACAATTTACAGTTACTTCTTACTGTTAAATTAGACAGCAGTAATAAAATGACAATTTTACCTCCAGAGAATGTCATAATTGAGCAATTCGTTACTTTCAGCAAAGTGTGCCATGATGAACTCGGCAGGTTGATGGGTGAGTGCAAAAATATACAATCTAAGACACCAGTACACCTGACGCATAATATCTCAGAATATTATGCAAGTTGCGAATTTTCATTGGACGTTTATAACCAATTTAAGGATATTTATGAACTAAATAAAGATGCTTATGTTCGGCGTTTTAATAAACAAAACCCTTCAATAGATGCGTTTGATGCTGAAATCCAGCGTTACTATGAGTTCATGGTTCAGATTAATTCGAAAATTGAAACTATTCAAAGCGTCAATCTTTTCTCTTTAAACCACCAAGACTCAAAACAAAGCATAGTTTTACATTGTGTACAATGGCAAGTAAGTTCTTTAATTAATTTAGGATAAGCTTAAAGAGCTGCTTCACACCAACACTGCAAAAAACGTGGACTCGCTCACACAATTAAATTATTCATTGGTGTCAAAAGAGATTGATGAGCAAATTCGCATTCTTGACAAGCACAATTATGACACAAAGTCTATATCTAACAAGTATAAGCAAGCTATGCTGAGACTAATTAAGTAGCGCAGTGTAATAAATAGTTTCTATTTATTCATTTGCAATTATAGGGGAATTCGGAGTAGATGCCTCTATTTCAAGTATCTCTGACTTCTGTGCGCTGTTATCGTCAATGTTCTCTGCAATCAGTTTTTCTTGGATACATTTGTCGTAAAACTTGGTTAGTTTTTCAGCATCGTTGCAAAAATCTCTCAGTTTCTTCAAACACTCGCTTGTATGATCAATCTCTAATGGCTTCCCGTATATGTCTTGACCATCGTACCTACATTATTAAAATATACATTGGATTCTCTATCCATTTCATCTCATTGTTTCCTGGTTTAAACAACAGAAAACAAGCACCCGTCCTGTGGACATATTGTGAGTATTCTGTAGCAGTTTTAATATGCGAGAATGTCAGTTTATAAGACTCTGGGAACAAGTTGTCGCTTTCAATGTCTAAAATATAATTCAATTCCAATGCCAATTGCCCAAGAAAAAATCCCACTGGCATATGTGATACGTAGAACTGTTCTAATTTAGCAGCGTCAGGTGGAGCCACAGCGAACCTAACAACAAAGGGCTTCCTAAATGGATTGTTTTCCCCCAGTAGAATTGTCTGCTCACTAGGCGTTTCCACTAGCTTAAAGCCTGTGGCAGAAGCACTTCTAGTCCAACTGTGGACCAGATTCTCAACATAAAAACTGCTGCTTAACAGCCAGTGTATTTGAAAATGAAAGCATATTTTAGGGTTATGAATGGTATCAAAATGTAGCACACATAGCTGTCTGTTATCCGCATCGGTATGCTTGTTGGCATCGATCATCATTTTTTCCGAAATTCTAAATTTTTTAGTAGCGCTCCCCAGTAAGGATTTTGTTTTATCGCTAATCGAATCTATGCTATTTGACTTTGATCGAATAAACCACCCAAATGATCTGTCTCTGTTTGTTTCATGAAATTGTGGCGACAGTCGATAAAAATAGTGACCATCGAGTAGTGTATGCTTGGCTTTTACGTGTTCAAATAGTCCCTTATTAAACATATCATTACCATATTCTACCGCTTCTTCCCTGGTTGTAATATCCTGAAAAGTTCGAATTAAGAAATCTACAAAGTCACTCCCGACAAAAACTCGTTCATAAAACCTTAAGTGCCATCTTCGATCTTTAAAATTCAGACCATTAACCGGATCTGTCATTAGTCTTGCTACTTGCTCTATTGTTGCAGTTTTCTTTGTGCAATCGCTTGAAATATCCTCGTTATTCAGTATCACATCTTCTACTGGTTTTTGCAGCTCGTTTTTAACATGAGAGGCCGCCGAGAAAGTTGTCATTGATATTCCTAGATGATTCACACTGTCTTGCAATTTCTTCATTCCTTTGACATTTGAGACTGGAACATCGTTAGTGTCCCTATATTGGACCTTGACAAAATTTTCCAAAAACCTTAGAAACCCTGCGATTCGTAACTCCTCTTCATCCAAGGACTCGTTTTTAGGATTGATTAACGACAAATTATTGGGAGGCGCTTCTGCTGGTATTAGTATATATCTAGTTCTATAGAAGGACAAGCTTTTTAGCGAGCTATCGGTAGACCAACCACTAATTAGCTGATCTAGATTATTCCAATTATATTGGTCAAAACCAGGATAGTTGAATTCTGTTTGGCAGTCAAACGATTGGAATTGTGTAAATAACGAATACTTATACAAAATAGGCTGTCTATCATAGTTTAACTGCTTTATGTATCTGGTTACCTGTATGCTGTTGCTAGGATAGTCTATAGCTATCTTGTGGACTTCTCTACTTCTCGTTAACTTTAGCCTCTCAACAGTTGTGTTTTTTGTAGGTATCACATATACCTGAGTAGGGCTACTGTATAAGGACGGATTTAATCGCGACTTGAAAAAAGACTTGTCATCCTTATAATATTCTACTACAGGTCGCTCAATTTTTGTAGTATCTGGTGGAGAGTTAGAAATAGTAACAGCAGATGGAATGGGATTCAAATGAAGTTGAAACCCCTCAGACAGTCGAATATAGAGCATATTCTTTAACTGCTCCTCTAACGCTTCACCATCATTGTGCGTACTATCGATGCTGATTGACTTTTTTACCAAACTAACACCTTCATTAGAACCACCATTAGAGATGCTATAGTTGTACTCTAAATAACTAGATTGTAGTTCAGGTTTAAGTGGAAATGATTTTACAGTTACTGGCATACAGGCTGGACAAATAATAGAAGACCATTTAACTTGAGCTACTTTATATTTATTAAACTCATCCTCTAGATAGAAGTGTTCCCACCTTTTGGATGAATTGGAATCGTTCTGCATCACCCGTTGTAATCCCATCATGGGTGAACTATTGGGCAGGGATGGAGTTAAAAACCCGGATTGTTTGTTATACGACTTACTTGGACTACCAAATAGTCCGCTTGACTCCCTACTTTGAACATCTTTTTGAACACGCTTAGCCCATTTTATGTCGTTATATTTAATACGTTGATTCTTGTTGACTTGTATATCAATAGGAATAGCAGTATTCTCCAGTCCATCTGATTTAAATGATTTGCTACCAGGGCTGCCGTCACTCAAGGATATGTTTGACTGATATGAGCTTGATAAATCAAATTTTGGTGATTTTGTAGATTTCTCCCAAGGCAAGCTGAAGTTGTCAATAGTGATTGATTCCTGGAATACGGATTCGTCGTAAGCATTTGTTTCTGTAGACTTGAACTGAATATCCTGTATTTTGTAGGCTTTATGAAAGTGCTTCAACTTTAGATTTAAGTACGGCTCCCTAGGTATAACAATAGACGAGTTCTGATTTAAATAGGTCTTGGACTTTGTAAATGTGCAAGCAGTGTAATACGAAATATCCAGCCACTCTGGTTGATAAAACAACCAACCTGAATCATGCATATCATCAGAATCACTGTACAAGGGGTCATTTGAGGCAGTACTAGTTTTCTGCTGTTGATCATTAAAGTTAAATTGTCTCAATATCGGCAGGAATGCGAAGACTGGTGCTTTCGAAAACGGAGGGGGTGCAATACTTATTATATCTAATCCAGTTCCGTATTCTAACATTCTTTCATTAATAACTCGTAGAATTAGCTTATCACAGCATAGGATACCATTCAAACTGGATATAACAATCACTGAAAAGCCAGTTGAGCTCAAATAAAGCTCCCTGCCTCCAATCATATTTTCGTGTGAATTCATGGCCAAATTAACAGCCTCTAATATATTCCCTTCTCTAGCATATGCTAGTTGAAAAGCTCCCCAAGAGTTGCTTTTGTTTAATATCATGTTTCTAAAGTTGATGATGCTAATCCGAATATCCTCAGAAAGCTGCTTATGGTCAACAGTTTTGGAATTTAATGACAAAATTTGATAAAAGTCCTGGCAAGGTCTACCAAGAAAATCTGTTTCTACGTCTTTAGACGTAAGACCTAAAAATGAAGAGTTGAGCAATGATTCAGTGTACTTCATATTATCAGAATAATCCTCCGTAAGAATTATTCTACTGAAGAGAATAAGAGTCAAGCGATGATTTGTCTTTTGTTCTTTCCATTTATTAAATATTTTAGGGATTACACCGCTAACCATCTTTTCGAAATAAGTATCACCATCATAGCAGAAATCAAATAATTCTCGGCTAATGTGAAGAAAGAGAAAGACTTGCGCAGATTTTGATCTAAATATGGTTTTTGAATCTGCATCATAATATGCAGAGAGGACTTCCTTGTCATTCACAACAATTTTTCGGACTTGAGCCTTCAGAATACCATAATTCATAGTTTTGCCAACGAACAACACTCGCTTATGACAGGTACTAGTGAACCTATGAAAATCGCCATTAGAAAAATACTGATCTTTAATCGTGAACTCTATATAACTTGCAATTGGCGGCCTATCTGATTTTGTGACTAAACCATCCACACGTTGAGATATTTGAAGCAGATTAGAAGCTTCGGCTCCTAATTGCACTTGGCCAATGCGACACGAGCTCATTTTTGTTTGCAAAAACAGTGAAGTACTCTGCTCTTGAAAAGTAATCTTGACATAGTCGCCATTTTTAATATTTGGAAATGCTTTTTCATCTAGTAGCAAATCGTCTACAGAATCGGTTCGCCATATGCTTGTACTTATGCCTGATGATTGCATTTGAAGGAGAAAAAATAATAAAATTAACAGCTTGACTATTTTCTTGAATAAATCATTTATCGCGAATTTGTATATATTTTTGTGTCATTTCACGACTTTTCCAGATTTTCCTAATAGCTTAAACACTCGATATTTTTCCTTTTCGCAAATGGTAAATCAATTCTAAATAAATAATTAACAGGTACAGCATACAAATACATATGATCTGATATTCTTATCATCGTTAAATACTAGTCAAATGATAAGTAGCTTGTCGAGCAAGGTCGCAAGAAATATGGCTACAATGTCCCATTACGCATTCAAGGAACGCTTGAAGTTCAAGTGTAAGCAAAGAGGAAAGACGCTAGTTGAGGAACATATACATCAAGTATATGCATACTTATTCAATCCCGCCTCAGGGTAGTGAAAGCGTGAGCAATCACTGCAACGGAGAAACTAGCATTAGTTTCTCTGTGGAAATTCTCGATTTTCTCGGAAATCAGGACTTTGACGAGGAGTAACAACTAAATTTACTTTTTCATTAAATCTTTAAAACTAATATTCATGAGGCTAGGTTTGGGCTTTGCGAGTTTTAGATTTTTAGATATTCCGCTGGACGTTTTTGCATGCAGAGAAGGTAGAGCTACGTTGTTATCCGCGCTTGGTACATCTTGAGATTTGGAATTGAGCTTCTTTCGCGCAGGATTTGTTCTTTTCTCAGCTTTCTTGCTGGAGTCCTTAGCTAATGGTTCATCATCTCTGTTGTCAGACTTACCATTTGACTCTTTAGTTGAAGTATTACGTGCTTTTGAATCCAGTCGACCGCTCAACTTACTTTCAACATGCTCTTCAGAGGAAGTTGCTTCGCATTGGCTCTTAATTAAAACATCTGTTCCAGATTTGTATTTTATGTCAGGAATATCATTCTTTTTTAGACTTAAATATAAACAGCTGCCGGAGAATGAATAGTAAATATTTTTAAATAAGACATGGAATTCATTGCTTAAATAGTCTTCGAATATATTACAAATGGAATTTCCTAAAGAATCGGAAGAGAAGACATGGTAGTCTTCTGGTTTCGGCATATTGCCAACAAGATGCAATTTGCTAGGCTTCGTTATGTCGTATTCAAATAACTCAAACGCACGGTCCCATATTTTGGCAATTGATTCATTTACCTTTAAAACGTCACAATTTTTACCAGGCATTGCTATTGAAAAAGTAAACAAGCTAGACTTAGCCGAGTTTAGTCTTGAATTTACTTCAAATTTTGGATCCAATACAAAGTCCAAATGCAAAATCATCCGCAAGGAGTTTCGGACAGTTCGATTGTTTTCTTGAATAAATCATTTATTGCGAATTGGTATGCATTTTTGTATAATTTCAAAACTTTTCTAATAGTTTAAATACTCGATATTCTTCCTTTCACAAATGATAAATCAAATCTAAAGAAACCACTAACATGTACAGCATACATTCGTCTCAGACTGAGGAACTGGTCCAAACATGGAACAATTAGATGTCTTTCAATGCCTGGAATGAGATGAACAATAAATAAACTTGTAAACCATTTATTTAATAATCCTTATAATTGGTTTTACCGAATACGCGACAATAGAGATCGTATGGCAGCAAGGAAGATATATATCAAGTATATACATCCTTATTCAATCCCGCCACAGTGTAGTGCA
>JADGIF010000024.1:0-35605 GCA_018985225.1 Amoeboradix gromovi
AATAGATAAGAGTAATGATGTTAGTATAAAATTACAAAATGGCTCTAGAAAAGAGTACCGTCTAAGAAAATGCACCTTTTGCTTAGATGCTCAAAGACCTCATATATTTGAACGAGATGCAGGGTCTTCTAGTTTTATTATGAAGAGGGGATTGAAAGTAATGAGAGAATATTGGTATAATAGAAGATCTTTTATTAATGATAGCATTTCCTCCGTATGGTCCACCTTCTTTAAAAACGAGTTAGTCTAGTTTTTATATTTGGTGTCCCAATTGATAATCTGATCAAAAAGAATATTATTTTCAAGATAATTGCAACGTAATCGCCGAGTATTTTGACAAAGCTAGTTTATTTTCATTCATTTTTTAATAGCTGGTGTTAATCTAATCCCTACAACTAGCTTAAAATGATGGAAGTCTTCACTTGCTTTTCATTCTTTTTCAATTACGTCGATATTTGAAACTTCAAGTAAACATGAATTGTACAAAAGAATTGGATCAGTTGATGCAGGGACATGAAGAGTGTTTAATTGACCATTTGAAGAACTCCCAAGTGCAAGCCCAAGATGGAGTAGCATTTTCTCGTCAGTTGTTAATGGATAGAATGGATCACCTGGATGGATTAATGAAAAAGCAACTGCTAGTTTTAGATAAGCTGTCTGAAGATCACATCCAATTTCAATCGGAAACCAAAGAACTAGTAGAATCTTTGACAGCTAAAACTAGTCATATCCTATCTATTGCAACTGACAGATACCATCAATGCATTGACAAATTCGCTTCGGAAATGAATGTCATCATCGAAAAGACCCAAAAACAACTGGAAGAATAACAATAAATTTAATAATTAAAAGGAATTTATTTTTTGTCTAATATTTACAAAAATCGGATGCAGATTAGCTCTGAATGTTGAAAGTTCTGTCATCGTTTTTGAAGTGTCTTGTTTTAAGTGTAACTCGTTTTTGGCGTCATTAATTACTGCCGACAATTTTTCATCTAAAATCATCTTGACCAACATTACTTTCAATTGATCTAAATCCACATGAATCTTATCAACAATGATCTGAAATGGAATTACAACAGAGTTGAAAGCCTCACATGTTGTTATTATGGTTTGGAAACGTATTTCTTCCAGCACATTATCAATGTAGCCCTTAATAAAAGGATCTGATAAAAATGTGTTTTCTCCCTCTATATTAGTGAAAAATACGCTTGAGAATCATTTGAAATGTTTCGATATCTTCTGTTTGGTAAGCAGACATTAAAGCTGTTAGCCCTTCAATTTCTTCGTTGGTCTTGTAAGGTTTAGTCTCGGGACTCTCAAATGGGTTGATTTTGGAACTGCTGAGAATGTTACACAGCACAAGATATTTTAAAACTCTGATGCGCTCATACGCACCAGCTTCATCATAATTCTTAAAGGATTCAAAGAATTCTCTTCTAGCTCCGTCAAAGTCTTGTTGCTGACAATACATCTTCCCACCACATTCTCTTATTATTCCAGTTATCTTAGGATGTGGAATAGCAGACCTTATAGTCAATGTTCTAGTATAAAGTTCCTTCAATTTTCGATTATTATTAGTTTCCGAGTAGTATTGAATCTCCAAAGCTGCAATCTCTAAAGCTTGGGTGGCTTGAGATTCAGAGGATTCGCTTAATGCTTGCTGTAGCTGCTTAAATATCTTTGGTAATGGTTTAAAGTTGTGCTGCTGCAAATAAAAAGACGCTAATTTGACCTGTACTTTGCTCCAAATACGAGTGTTGCTGTGATCTTTGAGATGGTTCGAGATGTCTAATAGTAAATCAACAGAAGATTCACACGTAGAATGCTGGCACGTGAAGTCTATCAGATTGTTGATTGATTTTTCAAAGTAATATGGCAACAATTTGGCAGAGAAATCCAATATGATCTTCAATTGGGGTTTAGCATCCTTCTTGAGCAGCAAAAGACACTTGTATATCTGTTTCTTAGCTTTAAATTCATACTCCCCGTCGCCAATTTCTTTAAAGCTTTGTATCGCTTGTAGAGGATCTGTTTCCTTCAAAGACTTAGCGAAATAGTACTTATTCTCTACCTCTGCGTTTTCGTCAGTCTCACTTCCAAAGTCACCATCACTGCCAAATCCAAAATCATCTTCATCCATTGTCTCAGGGATTCTAATTTATTTTTTAGACAAACACACTTGATATGCGCTACCCATTAAAATTCCTGGTTTCCTAGAACACCAAGAAATTTCAAAGAAAAAAAAGATAAAGCAGTGGATCCATTACAATGGTTATTCACGGTTCCACCACACTGAGGCGAAATTGAGCAGTGATGCATATATTTCCAATGTATGGGAAACCAAATATAAGACTAGACTAAGTCGTTTTTAAAGTAGGTGCTCCATACGGAGGAAATACTATTATTAATAAAAGTTTTTTTTCTTTCATAATGCCATTCCCCTCTTTAAAATAAAACAAGATGACCCACTATCTCTTTCAAATAGTGAAGGTCTTTGAGTGTCTAAGCAAAAGGTGCATTATCTACTTCTTTACCACTGTTATCTGTTCCATTTCTTTTTCTTATTAGCACCTTTCGTACAACTTATTTTTGTTTTCTCTTTTTATTAATCATTGTTTCTAAGATTTTGATGGATGAGAAGCTTTTATACTGAAATAATTTACTCGAAGCAGTCAGATTAATTTAATTTACTATCGGTTAATACACACCTGAAATAAGCCCCTGTTTTTGATGGTCAAAATTCTTTATGCAACTACTATCCTAGATTGCCATAATTATCTTGAGCACTTCAAGAGCGACAAATTTATTAGTCTGGATGTAGAAGGTACCCAAACTGGCAAAATCGAACTTGTTCAAATAGGAAACGCAACAACTGCATTACTAATTCCGGTATGGAAATATGGAATACCACTCGGTTTAAATTTGTTGCTACGAAGTATGAATACAGTGAAGCTTGTCTGGGGCGGGAGTGAAAGTAAAGAATTCCAGGAAATTGGCGGCAAATTGTTTTCTGTGATTGATTGTCAGCAGTTGTCTAGTGCTAATAATGGCAGCAAAGGTCTAGCCAACGCTAGCCTGGAGTTTCTCAATGGTAAACTAGAGAGATATCGGAAATTGGAAGGTTTCAGTCATACTAAATTCAAGAACTGGGCTACAGACAATCTGCCCAATTTTGCCATCAAGTATGCCGCTTATGATGTATTCTCAGTGTATTATATCTTTAAGGTACTGCAAACCGCTCCTTTAGCACGTCCACTATTGGATTCCAATCGTCTCTTTCCAATGATATTAGCAGCAAATAATGGTAGAAACTGCATGTCGCTTTTTAAAAGCTCAATGAACATTATAAAAGGTGAGATTAACGAGATTTCTAAACTTATTTTTTGTGCAAAAGCAATAATTTCTGTCGCTTTACATTGTGATCAGCTAATATCTTTTAAGAGGCACCCTTCATTTACTCTGACTACTATAACAGATGTATCGGACTGTATTCAATTCTTAATAAGTACCTGCTTAAAAGTGGAGTCCAATCAAATAGCTAGAGTGTCAGTTGGGAATTATACATGGGGCTTGCAGCCTATTACTATCAAAAAGCATGTTGAAAATGGTGAGACTGTCAAGATGAAATTGTTAGATCTCCCAATTGACGTTTCTGCGCTAAAATTCGAAAACTGGGATTTTGAACTGTCCGCATTAGCAATTGGACGTATTCACGCTAGAAAAGATAGTTGAATAAAATTTTATTAAACAGAAGCCACTTTGCGCTTTTTGGCGGTAGTTAAGGCGTCATTTGCGCTTTCCTGTCCACTGAATTGCATTATCAAATGCCTACCATAAAAATGAACTCCATTCATTTTTTGAATTAATTGCTTGGCATCCCCAATGGACTGACATTCAACAAAGCAAAAACCACGATGACCTCCGTCATACTTTTTAGGCAATCTCAAAGATCGAATTGTGCAGACAGTTGATAACAAAACATGCAGTTCTTGACGAGTAGCTTCGAAAGGTACGTTTTTTATCACAATCTTAGTCGATGCTTGTCCAAGGTCAACAGCTTTTCTTTTAGAGCCCAGTTTTTCTGTTTCGCGTTGTGATATTCTTAAAACTAAAGAGTGGCCGTCCAACACTGTATTTGCTAACTTACGAATGCATCCCTCTGCATTGGCATGTGAGTCAAACTCAACAAACCCATATCCCATAGAAAGTAGTTCACCACTAGGACTTTGCTTAGTTTTCATTAACGCTTTTCTAAAACCTGGCAAATGCTTAAAGAGATTTTCAAAATGCATGCTGCCCGTGTTGAAATTCAAATTTTTAACAAAGACAGACACACAATTGTTTGATTCCTCAACAGGTGAAATAGGCTTGTCATTATCCTCATCGTTTTTTGGATTATCATTGCTATTAGTGCCGACAACAATTGTAGGTGTTTTAGAAACAGGCTTTCCTCGGGTTTTTTTAAATGTAAACTTTGGTGCCCACTCCAAATACAACGGTAACCCATCAAATGGTTTATAGGAGGATGCTTTGAACGCAATTTTAGCTTCTGTAGGATGTACGTATTCAATTATCGCGACGGAACGGCTAGGTGGCAACAAAAGTCTTACAATGTCACCAAATTTTTGGAACCACCCTAAAAACTTTTCCACATTCATAGTCGATGTAAGATTCTTAACTAACAAAATCTTATCGCTTCGCTCGTCTTTACAGCTAAAGTCGTCATTCTCATTTGCTTCAAAGTTCTTAAAAGCATCTACTGATACGCCGTTCTCTTCAAACCAATTCTTTAATAACGATAACTCTTGAACCTCCAACACCCCCATTCTAACAGCTGCACCTTCTTCATGTACGTTCAAAACTTCTGCTTCTGACATGCCTAATGATTTAGCCATATTAGCGACAACAGATGTTGGATTCAAATACAAAGTATTCCAATTGAATCCTAATTGAGTGATCTTCTTTTTGTCCTGTAGTCTTTTTTCTTTCAAGCTGTACGCAACTTCATTTGTAAGTGGAGAATCTCCTGGATAAATAAATATGTTTCTGCCTGAATAAACCAGGGTAGGGACAGAATCGGGCTTGGTTAACTCTTCTTGTTTAACTCGCTTGTACTTCTTTCTTGATGCCTGTCCACCTAGACAGTACAACTTAACAGCATCTAAACCAAACATAAATTGAATAAATGCTATACCTTTTGGTGATTTAGTAAGCTTATCAATTGGGACATGAACCTCTGATATGGGCCCAAATTTTTGGAAAAAATCTTTTAAATCAACCTCGGTGCAGTCATACGGAATATTTGTAATATACAGTCTAGATGTGTTCATTATTTTGTTAATAACATCGATAGAGTCAGAAGCTAACTGGGATTCATCTTGGCTGGCCTCAATGCCATCTGCCAATGTAGTCGTGTTTTGGATATCTGATTGTTCCTCACTCTTCTTTAATTCGTGTGCCGCTCTTTTCGGCATTTCTTCCTCTTTGTTGTCTGTGCTGCGTTCGTTGTTGATACATTTATCGTCTTTCAATTTTTGCTCTTCAAAAATAGATCTTGCATAGTCAATTTTAACTCTACTTGTGCCCAGATAATAGTTATCTAGGGATTGCAATTTCTTTGCGTCTTCTCTGCTTTTTACTCCAACAAATGCACAATGTCTAAATTTCTTGTCTTTGAATAGCAAATGAACATCCGTAACAACAATGTCTGCAAACTTTTCGTTAATCAGTTTTATTAGGCCTTCCTTGCTAGTACAATTTATATTTTTGATCAATAATCGAGTTGACATTGAAAAAAATCTCCTAAAGTTCTCCTTTGAATTGAGTATGGCACTAAATATCTTGGGAGCATTCCAGTTGTCAGAGCAACAATCGCGATTCTGCAGAAGATATCTGTTATATCCTTTCGTATCTGGCATCCTATACGGCATCGGTGAATTGTCAGCAAGATGGTATTTTGGTTCACGATATTTGCTTCCTTTGTACCAGCAAATAAATTCTCTAAAATGATAACCAAAATCAGTAAATCGCTACTTTCTCAATTCTATTCATTTGCGCTGAAACCATGAAACTTAACTTTGAACTCTTGATTTTTGCAGCATGCATGGTTGTTGTCCTTCTAATACATGTAAAATTTACAAAATATGAATGGCAGCATCTGATGTTTAAACCTTTACCTTTGTTGTACTGGACAATGGATGCACCAAAATTCAATTTTTCAGAAGCTATCCCAACTCTTAATCTTACTGTTCCAGTTGGAATAGTTTATCTGGTATACCCCAAATCGCTATTATCTTGTTATACTTCAATAGGATTCTTGAAAGCCACGGAAAATGAAAATTATCCAATTGAGATCTGGTATCATTCTGACGAGACTTCGATTGATAAAATTTCGATATTCGAAAATGTGAGCGTTAGAAATTTAAAGGATTATAGTGTAAGTGTAGACTCTAAACTCAAAAACAACTATCACTTTAAAAGTGTTGCGATTTTGAATTCAAATTTTGCTAAGGTGATTTACGTGGATGCTGATGCTCTTGTCTTAGACAATCTTGACGTCTTATTGGAGCTGCATAGCAGTAGTCCAGTAGTAGCTGCTCAAGATTACTGGTTTACTCCAATTTCCAATCCCATATATTCCTTGTTTAAAGTTTCCACAAAGTACACAAGAGACATGGAAGCTGGATTTTTGATAGTAGACAAGAGCAAATTGAGCGTCAAAAAGTCTCTGCAAATGGCTGTCGAAATGAATTTAAATCATGATATATTTTACAAGTATATATGGGGTGACAAGGACACTTTTCGTATTGCTTTTGAACAATTCAAGGTTGACATTAGTTGGTCAGATCCTCCTGGTATTGTGTCTTCCGACTTCTATTCCATAAATGGCAATTCCATGGCGCATTTCTTCAATAATCAATTGCTGGTAATTCACATGACTTTACTAAAAGATTTTCCAACAATTCCCGAAAAACCATTTTCATACATCTGGCAGGACCACAATAGTTTCTTTAATTTAGGGACTTTTGGTCATTTTATAAATCCAATTTGTGTCATGCCACTGGATCTCAGTTACAATTTGCTCTTTCATGAGCTTAGAAAAGAAGCAGTGTACAAGCTAAGGCTACTTGGCTATGACGTAGATCATAGAGTTGGGGATAAATACATAAACTTTTAAGAAATAAACAATTTATTTTCAAAACTATGTCGGACACCAAATCTGATGTCAAAACATTTCAGCGTTTGTCATCGTCCAATTTTGGTTATTTTGCATGCGCCTTATCAGCGATACCGCTTGCTATATCCTATCCTCGAAATGATATATATTTAGTTCTAGCCGCTGTTGCTTGTGGTTTTGTAGTTTTGTTCATCACCCTGGGTACAACTTGGTCAGTTTCGTTCAAGAAGGCTTTTTGGTTTAAAAAAGACAAAAATGGTAGCTATTGTTTTATTGAGCCTCATCTACATCGTGGAAAATCTGGAATTGTAACTGTACATTCTAATTTATTAGAATTTCAAAAAATGAAGTTTTATTTTGACAATGACAAGTTGGTTAGAATTGTTCCACAGCAATCGTTTACTGCTGCTGAGTTGTCCAAGCAAAGAGGCATTTTAAGTGATCCCGCCCCATTCCTAGTTAAATACGGAGAGAATCACTTTCAAATTCCTGTGCCTTCATTCATGGAATTATTTAAAGAACATTTAGTTAAACCATTTTTTCTTTTCCAACTATTCTGTGTTAGTTTATGGATGTTTGACGAGATGTGGTATTATTCGTTGTTCACGCTGTTTATGTTATTTGTGTTTGAAGCTACAGTTGTTATGCAACGCCTTAGAACTCTCAACGAATTCCATCAGATGCAGCACCCTGCATTTAACGTGTACTGTTATCGTAAGAGCAAATGGACTTTAATATCGACTCAGAACTTACTACCTACTGACATAATTAGTATTCCTATTTCTAGAGATGTTAAAGTGGAGCAAGAAGCCAGTATCCGTAATCCTGTTAAGCAGACTGTAGTTATAGAAACTATGACTCCCTGTGATTGTATCTTATTAAAACATTCTTGTGTCGTGAATGAGGCTATTCTAAGTGGCGAGTCTACCCCTGTGTTGAAAGAATCTGCATTGCTAAAGAATGACCATGAGGTAATATCTAGTAATACTAAATTGAACATCGTTTATGGAGGCACTAAAGTGCTTCAAGTTACGAGTCAGGAAGATGTCGACTGTAGCATACCTAACCCACCTGATAACGGTGCTATCGCAATGGTACTACAAACGGGGTTTAATACGACCCAAGGTGAATTAGTTAGAGTTATGGTGTTTAGCAGCGAGCCTGTAAGTGCTAACTCCTTGGAAGCATTTGCATTTATTGGGTTCTTGTTAATATTTGCAATCACTGCTGCTGTGCATGTGTGGAATGTCGGCAGTTTGGATCCTAACCGTGATAAATACAAATTGTTCTTAAACTGCATAATGATTGTTACGTCATGCGTTCCTCCTGAATTGCCTATGGAGCTATCCTTGGCTGTCAATACATCACTAATGAGCTTATCAAAACTGAGCATATTCAGCACTGAACCATTTAGAATACCTTTTGCTGGAAGAGTTGATGTTTGCTGTTTTGACAAGACTGGCACTTTGACTCAAGAAGAATTAAAAGTGGTGGGTGTAGTCAACCAAAAGATGATAAGCGATCCATTATCACTTGACTCTAATACATTACTGGCATTATGCACTGCTCATTCTCTTGTTATGCTGGCTAATAATAATGAAATAGTTGGTGATTCCATGGAAAAGGCTGTATACTCGTGGATCAAGTTTACTATGATTAACAATGTGGTCAAGTATAATAACAACTCTATTACCATTATCAAGAGATTTCCATTTAGTAGCGAATTAGCTAGAATGGGGACTATAAGCCTGCTTGGTGACAAGTCTATTATAAGCGTTAAAGGTGCTCCAGAACGTTTAAAATCCCTATTTGTTGATGCACCGGCTAACTACGATGAAATATTAAACACTTACGCTATACAAGGTGGTAGAGTAATAGCAGTTGGATTTAAACAATTAGACAAGCATTATACAAATGCTGAGCTCAAGAACTTAGACTTGACTGATATAGAACAGGGTTTAACGTTCTGCGGTTTCTTATGTCTTCAATCACCCTTAAAAAATGATGCAGCTGCAACAATCAAGGAGTTGCATGAGAGCACTCACCATGTAGTTATGATAACTGGTGACAATCCTAACACTGCAATTCATGTTGCTAAACAACTAGACATAGCACCATTAAATGTAGTCACAATCACAGCCATAGAGAACAAATTGATTATTCAGAGCGATATAGAGTCAATAGCTAGCATAGATGACATCAATTATTATAAGTTTAACATCTGCATGACCGGCAAAGGATTGGAGTACCTTGTAAAGAATGATTTGAAGGCATTGAGCCGCATACTTATACACGTTGTTGTATTTGCCAGAATCAGTCCTGATCAAAAGGAATATATCATATTACAGTACAAAGAGCTAGGGCTTTACACATTAATGGCAGGGGATGGTAGTAATGACGTAGGAGCATTGAAACAAGCCCATGTTGGTATAGCTTTGTTAAACGGGACTGAAGAAGATTTAGATAAGATTCATAGAATGGCAAGGATACAGAGACTACAAAAGGTTTGGGAGAAGCAGACTAGCATAGCAAGTAAATTCAATCAACCTGCACCGCCGCCTCCACCTGAACTTCAGAGGTGGTTGGATGCAAACAAACCAGCTGCTGCAACTAAGACTTTGCCAACTGCTAGCAGTGCACAAGCAACGCAACAGGCTCAAATAGCGCAGATGATGATGGAAATGGAAGACGATACTCCTCAGTTGAAGTTTGGGGATGCGAGCATTGCAGCACCGTTTACCAGTAAATTGGGCAATACCAACGCAATAAGTCATATAATAAGACAGGGTAGGTGTACTTTGGTAACCACAATACAAATGTATAAAATATTAGCTTTAAATTGTCTAATTAGTGCATACAGCATGAGCGTGTTGTATTTGCAGGGCATTAAATGGGGGGATTGGCAAATGACTATTCAAGGTATACTGCTAAGTGTTTGCTTCTTGTGTATAAGCAAGGGTAAGCCAATTGAAAAATTAAGCAAAGAAAGGCCGCAAGGAAATATATTTAATTTCTACGTGCTACTGAGTGTACTAGGGCAGTCGCTAATTCATGGCATCTCGTTTTATATAGTAGGTAGCCAAGTTATGGAGATAGAGGGTAAGTTAGAATTTGACTTTGAAAATAAAAAGAAATTTGTCCCAACTTTGTTGAATACCACTACATATCTGCTAAGCATGAGTATGCAAACTAGCACATTTTGGGTAAACTATATAGGAAGACCATTTAGAGAAGATATAAGAGAGAACTCAGTATTGTATAGAGGATTGTTGGCAGGGCTAGGTGTAGCGTTTGTAGGTGTATTAGAGATTGTACAGGAGTTCAATAATTTTCTACAATTAGTGCCATTAAATGACGTATTTTAATTATTTATGTAGCTCAAGAATTGGCTAGGAATTGTAATGTTAGTTGATTTTATGGGATCTTTGATTTGGGAAAGAATAATGTTTTATTTATTTGCAAGTAATAAACAAAATAAATTGGAGGAGTGCTTGGAAAGATGATAGAGCAACTATGATTGTAATTTAATAAATGCTGTAACTATCACGTCTATAGTATGATATCGTTCTCTTCAGTACAAGTGGGATGGTATTCTTAGTTTGCCTCCTGGAAACAAATGACTTCCACGCTTCCAAGACCATTACTGAAGTTATTTGGACCACGGCCGCCATTAGAATATTTGCCGCCTGTTGCTAGGCTAAAGAGAGATATAAAAATAGGATGTATATATCCGTATTTACAAAACATAGAGCCCATGGAAAACATGGTCGTGGATGAGAAGGAAGATTACGTTACTAGGATACAACGCGAATATGATCAACGTAACAGTAAAATCAAATTAAAAACATCGAATGCTTACGCTACCCTTTTTATTGGCAGATTACCCAAGGATGCAAATGAGCAATCCTTGCTTGAAATAGCAAATGACTTTGGCGACACTGTTGGTATCAAACTGATTCTCGGAAAAAGAAGTAGATATGCCTTCATCGAATACAAATCTGAGCACAACGTAAGGCAAGCATTAAGAGGATTCCCTAGAAATTATAAAAATAAAAGAATTGTAGTTGACGTTGAAAAAGCAAGAACGTATAAGCAGTTTATTCCAAACAGGTACAAGGTTCTAAAAAAGGACTACAATAAATAATTCTATATAGTTGTTGAATAATTAAAATTATGATATCTAATGCTTTTATTGCTATGATCAAGAGACTCCATCCTCTGGTAGTTGAACTTTAAGCGCCCCCTTCCTTATGAATTTGATATGTCCATCGTATCCGGTTGTGTATACATTCAAATGAGATTGGCAAATGCTAGATATTCCACTTTTTTCCAACGCACCCATGAATTTTGTGCTGTGAAGTTTCTTATAGTTCCTTATGCAGTCGTGCGAATCCAGACTGAACTGCTTTAAGCTACCTTCCACACTTCCGGTCATAAAGCTATCGAGATCTTCGTTTATCAACATAGTGTTTATGCTTGAGTTGTGCGCATGGAAAGTATCTATAATCTTATGCTGCCTTATATCTATTACTGTTATTTCACCCTTTTTACCGACACTTATCAGCTGATTATTGTGATATCCTATTCTGTAAGTGCAGTGCTCTGATATAGAGTATGTTTCTACTTCTGCTCTGTTCTGCGGTAGTAAGCTATCGTAGATACCAATCTTACCTCCATTTTGCTTACCACTAACTGCTAATAACGTACCACTGTTCAAGAAACAGAAGTCATTTCCTACTCTATAGTTGAGCTGATTTTCCATTACCGGTGTCTTACCATGCACCAGATCATACAGCAGCAGATGTCCATCAACACTCCAACAACCGAATTTCTCGCCAAATGGATCAAAGTTGATTTTAACTTGCGGATTCCTCAGAACAAACTCTATTATCACTTTGGACGTGTTAAATTGATAGACTCCTATACTGCTTGTATTTGTATTTGTCATACTCCATGAGTTGCTCGTATTTGGGGTGTTCTGTTGCTCGCATGCATATATCTTGTACTTTGGATTTATTGCAAGTTCTTTGCATACTATAGGTCTATTCAGCTTCACAACTTCATTTATGAATGACTCGCTAATACTCTGACTATCTGTCTTTTTTCTATGGAAGGCATTTAGAAAACTAGCATTTCTAGGCAGAGTGCCTGTCGGTGATCCTACATTTGGACTATGTCCTCCACTCATTGGGGCTGACATTGGAGGTGTGTTTGTAGGATGGTACTCTTCCAACTCTGCTTGAGATGATATTTGAGTTAAGCTTTCCTCCAGCTGATTCTTTGGTATGCCGTCGTTCGTCTTTGATGACACAGAGCATTGGTCTGTGTCTACATCCATGTAGCAACACCAAGCATAGTTCACGTCTATCTCATATATCCCTTTACTCGTACATATCACCAGCTCATTATCGTTTACTACATTTATACCGCTTGCAAATATTACAGTTTGTAGCTTAACCAAATCATGCACATTCTCTTCTATAATTGCGTTTTCTATCACTATGTTGGTGTTTGGTTGCAATGACTGTTTATTTGTTAAATTCTTGATTAAACCCTGTTGACTTGCCCATGTGTAACACAGTTCCCAGACATCTTGCATGCTACTGTACTGCAGATTGTTATAATAGTTCCCAAAGTCGTATATTTTATTCTTTGAGGATTCATTTTCTAATTCTAAACATTTTATCATAATGGGATGTATTAAGCGTGATATGAACTGGTTGCTCTGTTGCTGCTCTACCAGCACCTGCCCTGTGTGCCTGTTTATTTGCTCTTCTTCTCTTTGTGATTGATTCAACATATGATGCATGATGAATCTGTAAATCAGCAAGTCCAATACTTGCTTACTCTCTCGGCCTGATACTGTGTTAGGAAAGAGAGGCTCTTCTTTATCGTTGCTGTTTATGTTTGTGTATACTTGCTGCAGTATTACCTTGAGCTCGACTAGCATTTGCTGGTTCAATAATGCAAATATCGACAAACTATTTTGCAGTATTATTGCGATTTTGTAATACTCTTTTAGTTCCATATAAACATTGATCAGCAATGTTATGCAGGTGCATGTAATTTGATTTATTACTGCAGAGTTGTTATCACAGCAGTCTATTATGGTAGCCAATAGATTTATACCATTGATACTCAAGTACTGGTACAGACTAGAGCTCTGAGTATTGCCCGTATCGCACTGGTTCAAGAGCCGTGTGCTGTATAATAGCAGTTGCTCGTTAAATGTAGATGTGCTGGAAGCAATACTGGCAGCAGTTGCGCAAGTGTTGAGTTCCACTATCTCATAATACAAAGTGAACAAATGCGCATGCATACAATACCATGTCATGTATTCGTTGAACACAGACTGTTCAATGTCCAGTATTGTGCATATTCTGTTTATTGAGTTAGTAATTCGGTTTTTATAATCCACGCTGGAATTAGATAATTTTAATTCTACATGTGCCGACAAGGCGGATAGGACGTTGTTAATTAAACCAGATAAACTGTTTGCCATGATGCTAGTTGCACTGCTAGTGTTAGATGCCGCGACCAGACCCAGCAGCTGATTATACTGCTTATAGTAGTTTGCAGAGGAGTATATGTTGACAGAGTTGGGTTCAACATGATTAGAAATTATATATGCATACATTGGATTCAACAGATTATGGCCAACGTTGTCTTTGTTGATTTTGTTCAAAACATTAATGCACGCAGTCTTATTATTTAATTTATAAAGGCACAGTGCCTGTATATATGCATTACCACTACTGGATATGTGGTTTAATACAGTGTTAATCAGGGCTTTATTGTCCAGAGCAGTTGCTAGTATCAGTGCTAAATCGTCCATTTCACAATGGTTCAATAGCACCATTATTGCTGACTCGTACTCTGTGCCCAGCAAAAAGAAAGATACTGCCATCAGGTACCTCTGCTTGCTTAACAATACATATGCATTTTTAGTGGCTGTTAGGGCACTCGGACTTGCAATATAGCTTTTTAGAAAGAGAACCATTTTGTTAGCATCTGGGAGTGTACTATGCTTCCATAACATGGCGATAATATTGATTTTATTGTTGTTCCTATTCAGTCCCAAGTAGAGTATCATGACAAGCTCAATGTTCTTGGATTTAATGTATTCTTGCTTTGCTAGCTGTTCTATGTTGCTAAAATTGCAGTAAAATGCACATTTGTTGAGGATGTAGTCATTTAGCGACCATGTAGGATCTATGGCTGGGTTAGAGAATACTCCGAACCAGGCCAAAATGCTACCGGTAAGCATAGTAGCTAGAGTAGGTGTGACGGAAGAGCTCGCAGGCGTCGCTAGCAATAGATCATAAATCATGTCAAACCTATCCTTGCGATGTATTTTACTGAAGTAATGCAAAATCTGCACAAGAGACTGTACTTCAGGGTCATCTAGTTTGATAAGCTCACAGGTTTGTTTACTAGTCAAAGATTGCAACAAGTCACTGATAATCTCGTCAATTGCTGTCAAATCACTAGTACTAGTTCTCTGCTCCTGCTCTACTACATCATCGTAAACTAGCGGAATTGAAATTTTGTTAATGATAAAAAAGTGCAGCCTGTTCAAAATAACGGTCACAATATCAGCACGATTGAGTAGTAAGTATTGATGAATGATAAAAGGATGATACTCCGGTAAAGGGCTTGAGAGATTAGATATGTAGTCAAGAATTGGAACAATCCCCTGGTAAGGCATAGAACTGTTGGTACTAATGTTGTTGGTCTTCAATATGCTCAAATGCTGCTTGTTCATTATACATATGCTACCATTAAAGAGCCAAGTTAATCTGCAGTTGAGAGTGCTGTTGATGCTGATACTGCTTATGATGGTATATTCATTAACAAAGGAGCAAACGTAAATATGGGTCATTGTAGCTACAGCAATAACCTGTGAATCATTGTTAGTGATCCAGTCCACAGCACAGATATTGGCGTTACTACTGCCAAGGGCGAATGAAAGAGAGTTTATAAAAATCATTTGATAGTCCATACTTATGTGGTAAAATGAGATGCGGTCCTCGTATATTATTGCTATACAGCCAGGACATGATCTGACAAATTGCACGCCATCAGAAACTGGATACTGAGACAATATGGAAATATTATCAGCATTAGATTCATCGGTAATTGTAAAGCATATCAATAACTGGTCATAAATACCACAAAACAGAGGAATAGTAGTAGGGTTGGCGCTGTAAAACGTGCTTGTAAACAATCTGTTAATATGGCAAATAGAGTGCTTAAATTGTGACTTTATAGTGAAATCAGCATCATTGACATCGGCTAGAGTAGCAAGTGTGCAAATATGAATAGAATCAGTATTGGCCAGGAAGAGCAAGAGCTGAAGGTTGTCTAGGTGCGAGCTAGGTGGATTGATAAATAAATGATAATCGGTATAATCAAAAGGAATGTAACACTTGCTGAACAGCTGCAATGATGGTTTGTTGTTGATATATACAATGTGGTAGACGTAGCATTTAAAGTGGGCAAAAATGATAAAAGCAGGATCATTGGGGATCCATTTAATAGATCTGGGTAAAGTTTTATCAATATTCAATTTGCCGATTTCTATAAGCAGATGATCAACAACTTGCCAGACGATAACATCAGAATCCCGGTAAGAGATAAGAAACGGGAATAAATGGTCAGGATGACGTATAAAGCCAAAATACTTGACTGTATTACAAACTATATGACCCTGATAATTGGCAATGAGTTCAAAAGTGCTGCTGGAGTGTTGTTTAAGGAACGACTCAATAAAATCAACATGGTATACATGAATATGACCATTCATTAGGTTCTGGCCAATAAAGTATAGCTTGTAAGGACTCATTTCTTCATCTAGAACCACTGGGGGCGCAGCATGATAAGTGTGAATTGTAGATAAAAAGTAGGATGAGTCAGAGTCAACATCTGGCTTGTCAACAGGATTAAACGCGTACACGTTTAAGAGATTCACAACACGAGCAATGCTACGGGGAGTGGTCTGCATATTAAGTAAGGACCACACAAGCAAATTCCCATTGCTTGAAATGCCAAATATCAATACTGGATGTTCATGCATCAACAATTGCACTTTTTGCTGCCAATAATGAAGAGTTTCATCTTGCAATAAGGATGGATTTGGAAGATTGTAGTTCATAAAGGTCATTTCATCCTGCTGTCTAGTAGGTGTTAAATGCTTGACATTGGAGGTGTCCAGCATTCTAGACAATACTGATTTGCTTAACCAATGGAGCGATATGTAGTTATTGTTATTGGAAAACTTAGAAGGTTCAATTAAACAAGTGAGGCATAATCTATTTTCGTCTTCTTGATAAATTCTGGTAGTCATATCCATGCAATTGGTAAGTAGTATGTGCCCGTCGTTCTTCCACTCAACATGAACAACTGGTTTAGGATGTTTTAGATAAGCAAAAGAATAGTCAATCCGCTTGCCGCGTAGTAATGCATGTTTGAGGCTCCATACTTTCAGAAGATGATCCTGGTAGCCGCTAGTTATTATAAATTTACCATCCTCGGTACAAGATAATAAATAAATAGGAAAAGGCATTCTAGAACGGAAAACAACATGCAGGTCGTGATTGCAAACCACAAAATCATTACTTCCTACAAAAACAAATTGGTTAGAACTGCTTATTTTATTAACAGTAGAGCCAAGACTAACTTTGCATATTAACTGGCCTTCTAGAGACAAAGAAGCAATTTGATCGTCAAATGATATAAAAATTGTGTTATTATATGAAGATATTGACGTTATGGGGCTACAATTCGTATTACCAATCATGTCAGCCGTAAAAGTCCCTACATATTCTATTTTGAACTCACATTTATACACTATGAGATAGGATCCTGTAGCATATACCAGATTGTTTTTACTAGTTAAAATAAACGCAGACGGATTGGGTTGACCAGCTATTGTGTACATGATATTCTCATTCAAGGCAGCAAATTCAGACATGGGGGTATCAAAAATGAAAATATAGACTTGAAATCCAAGCAAGTAAGTCAGATTATAAACAAACTGCGTCCTTGCACATACAGTTATCATGTCTGGCAATACCAGTATGATAGGTTAACTCAAACATTTACCTAAAACAATGGGACGTCTCTACCAAAGTAAACTGGAAGCGTAAAAGGATGAAAATAAGAAGAAAAAAGGATTGGCTAATTTGATACCCTAAACATTTACAAAGAATTGCCAGAACTAACCGTCTAGTTCAATTGAATGAAACATTCTTCGCGATTATATGACTTTAATGTACTAATAATTCTTTTTGCAAATACATTCAATGTCATAAAAGCTCAGTATTATTTCTTTTCATTCATTGAAATGGGTCCAGCTCTTCAGTTCTTGTATGTGTCAATTCTATTGATATCGCTAATAGAGAGAATACAGAAAATGGTTTTATTTGTACATGTCCTTGTACAATTCCGCCTTAGTGTAGCAGAGCCCGCGCAATTGCTTCAATAGATTGACTGTATTTTTGGCTCCGCTGTAAATGTTCTGAAAATTCTGAGATATTAGGCCATAGGCAAGTAGCAATTGGGACACCAAATATAAATACTAGACCATGTCGTTTTCAAAGTAGGTGCTCCATAAGGAGGAAATACTATTATGAATAAAAGTCCTTCTCCCAAACCAATTTTCTTTCATTAATGTCATTCCTCTCTTTATAATGAACAAGATGACCCACTATCTTTCAAATAGCAAAGGTCTTTGAGTGTATAAGCAAATAGTGATCACTTTATCTTCTTTAGTCACTTCATTCTTCAAATCTCATAAAATCATTTCCATTTTAGATAATCTTGATCCATATTTTGTAAATTTTCATTGACAATAATCTGGATGACTAAATTCTTTCATAATGCCATGATAATTATAGTTAATAATTCTAATAGTTTCTTCAATACTACTAGCTCTAGATAATTGTTCTAAACAGTCTTTAAGCCAAGGAATAACAAACTGACTAGCAAGTAAGAGCGATACATGATATCGAGTTTTCGCCCAGTATACGGCTTATATAATAGGGCATTTCTGCTCAGCTGCTTCTAATTTTTTGAAACTTTTGTTTTATAAAGTTAACTTAGTTCCTGTAGATCATGCCCCCAATGGATAGGCTGGATAATATTCTTGGATGGTTTAGTGCTGATAAAGAAGAAGTGCTGCTAGATACCACCCAACGATGCTATAGAAACACTGTAAGAGTAATTCAAGAATCCATTCAGTTAGCAAGTGTGGACAAAATCATTAGATTGAAAGACACTAATATTGCTGTGAATTTAGAGCAGTTGAGTCAAGTCTTTAGTAACAAAAAGAGATCACAGTCCATAGATTATTTGCTGAAAGCCAATTGTGTTGATATTATGGGATCACTAGCAATTCAAGATAAACCCAAAGGCGTACTATTCGAATTCCTAATGTTTCTGGGGAATATAATTAGAGAAATGCCACTGGTTCTTATATCCAGTTTTGAAATACATCAACCAATTATGAGAATATTATGGCAAATTGATAAAATACCATACAAAGAACCTTTATTGCAATTGATACATGCTCTGACTAGTAAAATAAGAGTAAATCCTCGATTGTTCCACATATTCTTTTACAAAATGTCATTTCAAGTTAAGTCTTCTTTGGCAAAATCAATGAAAGACGTAAAATCGATCTTAATGTTAAAGGAGAATGAGTGGGTTTGCCCATTAATGACGCCCATATTGCTGAATATACACACTAGTAACACACTAGGCGATGTGGCAAGACACGCTCTGGTTGATTTACTCTCGATTTCACATTTGGAACATTTAGACTCGATGACATTGGATTGCTGGATCAAATTCTTGTTTGAAAGTGATTTGGGAGGTTTTATATATAGCGGTATAGTGCAGCAATGGCGCGACTCCACTCAATTGGTAACTGATATACAGAATGATCAGTTACCCCCAGATGCTTTAATTAACATTTTACTACTTGTCGAGCAGTTGATGCGAATGAAGATTAGGTTAGAGATCAAGTTAGAATGTCTAAGGTGCTGTAAAGAAGCATTTCTGCACGCCGCTGGTGACATGGTCAGATTAATAAGCGAATTTTCAAATGTCGCTAATGAAGTCAGATTAAGAAAGTGTATCGATTTGACATGTAAAATAACGACAGTTCTAACCTCAAGTACGACTACTAATCAGTTAAAAGCTGAATTTATCATAATATCACGTTTGAATGGGTTCCATGGTGATATAAATGGTGAGGATGTCTATGTATTCAATTGGACAGGATCACTGGGTAGATTATTCGTAGAATCAACTTGTTTGGGTACCAAAATACCAGGCATACTGCAGATTGGTGATTTTAAGCAATCTTTTACTGAAGTAATGGACCTACAAAGGATCCAAATTCCGAGTGGACCATTGCCTATACCACTAATAGTTGACATTTTAACCTGCTTTGAAAAAGACAGAAATCTGTATCCACTCTCTAAACTCTGCAATGTCAGAAATGCAGAGTCGTTGAGTATTTTATCAGTTTTATTTGACAATTTGAATGAATTACAACAGTCGCCAATATTTATTCGGTACAAATATTTGCTGATGTTGTTAATAAGGAATCATGGTACTTCGTTTGTAGTGTCTTATATCCCTGAATCGTCGAAAAAAACTTATGATTTTAACCAGTACAATAAACAACGCGAGCTGTGTTGGCTATTGTTAGCTGAGCTAAGCGGCGAATTGACTGAAAGCGTAGCATCCGCTAGTCTGGACAGATACATGAACGAAACACAAACTACAGAAGTTGAGATATTTAGATCCGATGGTGTAGCTACTTTTGATGATAACTTGTTTTTAGATTTCATATTTACAAGCTTGGCAAGCATCCACGAGGACGATCATCAAAATGCTCTGATCATCTTGTCAATAATCTCAGGATTGTGCAATACAGATTATAAATTAGCAGATTATATTTTTAACAGGGTGCTACCTATATGTGCAGAGTTGCTGATGAGCGTTAAATTAATGAACAAGAATCACCCGTTTAAAAAGATTGTAATAGACAGCACATTCGAGTTATTGAGTATTTGGAGAAAGAGGGGTTTTATGTACTACAAGAGCGAATAGGAAAAATAAATAATGTTGCATTTAAGCTGAACTATCTACTTTTCAGTCTGCAAGCTAAAAAACTAGCATAGAACTATTCATTTATTATTTTATCTAAACTACATATTGCAAAGTGTACTTTACTTTCCAATCCACTCATTTGATTAATAAATTCGGATGCATTACTAATCTTGCTAATATGACAGTTGTTCAACCCATTTGCCTGTAGTAATACGTTAATCCATGCGTTCAAATATTCAAACTTATTTGTAAAGCCCTTGGCGTCGATGAATATGTTGATCATCTTTAATCGTAAAGATTCATCTAGACATCTTAATGCTACATCTACCATTGGCGCGCTATTGCTTAGTAATTTATCAATTAGTTTATGCACATTTTCCCTATAGTTAGCCTCTTCACAAGCGTTGATAAGAGCAGGCAGCTCTTTGATGGGTTGCTCACCAATTACTTGTCCGATATCAGCATCGCCTTCATCTTCTTGCGCTTGCTGTAGATCTCCCAAAAAGAAGGGAACATGCTTCTCTTCCGTATTACGCTGTTGGATCTTTTGCCAAAGCAGCACATTCTTCCATACACTCAAAGTAGAGCCCCAAGACAATCCTCTGATGTATTCTAACGGTTCATACTCAACGCTGTCCACTTCCGTCATTATAACATCATCACTCAACGTGGACAACGTGTCAATTGAAGACAATGATTCATCATCCCGTTCCACATCTGACGCATTATCAACTGCAATGTTATTAGAAGGTGTATACATTAGTTTTATATCCCATGAAGAGCTTGGTAGCTTCCAAATTCTAATGCCATCAAAATGCCTAATGACAAATTTATTTCTCCAATGCTGAATTTGCAATATATCTGAACCACAGTTTAAGTTCGTGCTTGTTATACCATTTGTGATGACGTTGATCCTAAACACTGTGGTTGAATTCGCAAAATAAATTTCAAACTTATTACAACACGAGCCAACAATCTTATAATCCGATTTGCAAAGCAGCTTAGAATCAAATTGGCGGATTGTGTTCAATGAAAAATCATCCTCAATCTTATATACTGTAATCATCGATTGGCCTTGAGTTACTAAATATTTATTGAGAAAGTACGCATCAGAGATATGACTGCTGTAGGATTTAAAAACTTTCAGATCCCAGTCCATTACATAAAGTTTACTTTTTGAAAAACCAGCAACAAAACTGCGGATTGGGTGACTTACTACATGATCTAATTGCAGTTCCAATTCAGCATCTAAACGGCCACTTGTGGAATGAAACCGTTTTAGTTTGTCCGCGCACAGAAACACGTATTCGCCGCAACCGCTTACAAAAACGCGAAAATTGTTGTTTCTTCTAAACGGCAAATTCAGGTTCGTTGACTTTGTTTTGACGACTTTATAAAAATCAAAGTGGTAAAGGTCCAATGTATGTTTATAACTTGCAATAGTGTTATTGCCAATAGAATGAACATTAAAATGTAAATATTGAGCGGCCTTGGTTAAAAGATTAACCACTACAGTTTTGTCCTTTTGTGACTGGTAAATCTTATCTTCATGTAATAAAAATGGAGAACTGCTTAGAGGGAACACAACGCGTTGGTTAAATAAATCATCATAATAAAACACCCCACAATCAGTATGAATTATCAGCAAATTCATGTATTCGTGAGCACTATAAGATCTGAGCGCAAAATTTTTTACAGGCAACAAATGCTGGTCAAATATTACTATCTCGCTCTCAAATTGAACAACTACAAACTGCTTGTATCGAATAGCAAATGAAATGCTTCTTTTTAAATCGTGCCAATCATTAATTAATATCTTTGATTTCTGGACTTGCAACAGCTGAGAAGTGACATTTTCACGAACAAACTGGTCTAGAACACTATCCAGTCTATTACCTTTAAAGCAGTACACTTTTGCCTTTCCAAAAATATAAATTATGCCATTGTGAAACTCTACATCTGATATTATATCAGGCACTACTAGAACATGTTTAATAGTTGATTTCTGCAGACCAAACAAAGTGTTAGTACTAAAAAGCATAAGATACGGATGGCATACTTTCGAATGAGTGAAATTGAGATGCAAATTCATCCAGGTTTTATCCTTGAACACACACTAATGGGACATCAAATTTAAAAACTAGAATAACTCGTTTTTAAAGGAGGTGCTCCATACGGAGCAAATGCTATCATTAATAAAAGATCTTCTTCTGTTATACCAAGATTCTCTCATTAATTGTATTCCTCTTTTTAAAATAAAACTAGAAGACCCTGCATCTCGTTCAAATATATGAGGTCTTTGATCATCTCAGAGGTTTATTTGAAATAAGATTTATTTTCCTTTTATACTCGTCAACTCCGCAACTAGCTGAATGTCCACTCGCCTCTTAAATCCATAAAATTAATATAGCTGAAATAATGTTCCAAGTTGTTACAGAAAGTTAGTCCAGTTTTTATATTTGATGTCCCATTTGCATAAAAGTTAAGAAATAGCATAGTTATTTTGTACACTGATGATAGAGCCAAAGTATTCTTGTCTTCATTGCTGTCTTTTGTATTTGAGCTGGCTTAGTGACTGCTTTCAAGTCACTGGAATAGTCTGATAGCATTTGATTGAGTACTCATTTTAATGCTCGTTCCAAGAATTGCTTAGAAACGATAGACCAGCGTACCTCTTTTATTTTACAGTGTACAAGACGCCGCTGTATAAAATTACAATAAGCATGTTCATTATAATGCGTGGGAGTGTTAAATGCGAAACCAATACGCTAGCACAACGTGCGATCGCTTTGATATCATCTAATACCGATTTTCTACGTGGATTAATCAACCATCTATTTGAACATTCCATATCGACGGGTATTATTTCATTGTTTGCAATCTTCTTAATTCATTTGATAGTCAAAGCTACATTAGTCTTTTATGCAATATGTCTAGGAAATCTCTCTCACAGTTCTCCAGTACCCAGTTCTTCAAGTTTTAATGTGTTGCGATTATAAGCTGTAGCATTTACTTGAATATAAAATTCGTAAAACATATCTGCATTGGGAACATCTTTCGTCGTTCAAATGAAAAATCTTGTCAAAATAATTGCGTCTCAAGAAATTGATTATAAAAATCGCGTTTGCACTTAAATAAGATGTGTAATGCCCGCATACCGAGGAATCTGTTCTTTTAACTTACCATATAACACAATGTAGTTGTATTTCTAGTTTGAATTATTAACTGAGAAGTGAAGAGGTTAATTTGAATTCTAATGTGACCCATTGTCCTTGCATCTCAAGTAATAGATTTTGATAATTTATGAAACTAGGTGCACTTGTATCTGGAGGCAAAGACTCATTGTTGGCTGCTTGTCATGCAGCATTCTTAAATCATACAATAGAATGCGTAATGCACTTAGAAACTACTAAAGAAGTGGATTCATATTTGATACAATCTGTAGGTAGTAGCCACGTAAAGACAATTGCACAAGCTATGGAAATACCGTATTTAGGTAATAAAACAAATGGAATAGCAACACAAAAGGACGCGTACATCACTGATATCGATGTTAATGATGAAACTTACGATTTATACATATTGATAAAAGAAGCAAAGTTAAAGCACAAGCTCGATGGTATTATAAGTGGCGCCATTGAATCAGATTATCAGCGACTTAGAATAGAATTCATCTGTCAGAAACTGAGTTTAACCTCGTTTGCTCCCTTGTGGAAATCAGATCCCGCAACTTTATTTAAAGAACTGCAAATTGTAGATTCTATAATTGTCAAAGTTGCATCTCTTGGGTTAAATCAGACACACATAGGTAAGAATGTTGTGGACTTGCAGTCTGAATTGATGGACTTGTTTAACAAATATAAAATTCACCCACTCGGTGAAGGAGGTGAATTTGAGACTTTTACAACATACTGCCCATTATTTAAACACTCAATTGAGCTAGATTACAATCTAGTGGATGAAAAGCAGTCCAGTTTTTCTGATATCACTTCATCAAAGTTGGTCCCAATCAAAAATTCCAAATCATTATCAATTTTAGCATCTACTCGTTTGTTTGACAATGATTCAAGTACAGTTTACTCATCCCCTATAAAGGCACCTTGCAATAAACTCATATTACCAGTTATAGATCATGTATTTACCGTATATGCAAATTATATATCCTTGTCTAATTTTTTCATTTACAAGTCAAGCGAAGATTTTAACAGCTCAGTATCTAAAGGCTTGACTGATTTAAAACTGGCAATCAACAAATTTACGAATTCCGTTGATTTAAGCGCGTTATTGATCGTGCATGTATATATTCAGGATATGTCTCTGTTTGGTCAATTTAACACCATTTACGGTTCCTTATTTAGCATCAGGCCACCTGCTCGTGCATGTGTTCAACTTGATCTACCCAGCAACGTTATTTGTAAAATTGATGTAATCATCAGTAAACCCGCGTACGACCGTAAAGTGATGCATGTGAGCAGTATCAGCCACAAGTATCCTGCCAATATCGGTCCTTACTCGCAATGCCAATCTCCACTAATTGAAGATGGAATTTCTTTTATTGCTGGTCAAGTTGGATTTGTGCCGATAAAGCTTTCCTACCCTACAAGTGAGAATGAAGTGCAAGCAACAATCAAACAGAACAGTTTGTCTATTCAGCATGTCAAGTCGATCTGCGATGAAATGGGTATTGTGCCAGCGACTGCAGTAGGGTTTACAAGAAATGTTTCATTTAATTCTGAAATTTTAAACAAAATGAACGAGGAATATCCTAGTCTACCTGCTTTTTTGGTGCAAGTCGATAGGCTACCAAAGGATGGACAGGTGGAGTGGCTGTGCATGGCTACAGCTAAAAAACTAGTGTACAAGTGCATTAAAGCTGATAAGGAAGTGATTTATGAAAACAAATTGGTAAGGATTGTACTGGGAAACGGGGACCATACCCAATTAATAGACAAGGAAAGAATGCAGTCATTTTATGTCGTAGATCACATCTGGGAGAGAAAAGAGAGCAGTGCATTTATAGTCCCAGTTAACAAGATTTATATGCGAGATACTTATAAGTACGCTATGATTGAGATTAAATAAACCAAGTTGCTCTGCAAACCTGCTTTTTATACTGTCAAAATACTCAGTGAAAGTGTGAAAACTATCTTAGTAGTCTTAGGGCCAATAAGTTAACCATTTCTATGACATGAACCATTTCATTTGTAAAAATTGCGTGATGGGATAGGATTTACATTAAAGGTACTTTTACATTTGCTGCTAAGTAGTAAAAATTGTAAACTTGATTAAATAACCCCCACCTTTTGCGTATAATGCATATTTCATGCAAAAGAGCATTCCACAGGGCGTTAAGGTAGCTCAACACCAATATACACAAGTACATCTAAAAGTATGCTGCGGCAGTATTTGGTCTGAGTGACGATTTTAGGAAATAGCGGTACACGAAAGCCATTTATCATGGATTTCCGATAATCCAAAATAGCAAGATTAACAGCACACCTAAATTTTGCGCTATTACACTCTGTAGCTTATTGTTTTATAATGGATATTCTGCCTCCACATCTTGCTAGAGCACGTGTCAAACACACAAATTTCTTGCTAGACCTGTTTATTATATGGAGGGAAGAGGACATAATAGTAAAAAGAATAACTCAACTAGGATCAGAGTGGAAAGGCTAGCACATGTGCCTAGCCAACCAACTCTATCGTACTATCCTCATAATTTCAAAGCAATTCAACACCGGTTAGTTTATGAGATTTATGTTCGAATGCTTAAGAATTATGACAGTTAAGTTTTAATTTATTGGATCGCTCTATTCTCCAATCGAATGCTTTGGAAGTGCATAGGGTGGTAAGGGAATCAGACTTGGCCAAGGTTGAATTTCAACATGAGAATTACTTGCTAAAATGTTTAAGGGACACACTCAAGGCACTAAAATTCTCTCGATCGAAATTGTGACTAAACTGACTCTAGGTGCAAGTCACACACGCGAGTATACTCAACAAATGACATTTTTAGTTCCTAAACGGAATCAACTGAATTACCAACCTTAATGTATTTGGAATTTTATCAGCTCGCATGTTGAAAAAATACCTCAATTCAAGGGGTAAATTACGGCTATGCATGCCAGTTGGAAAGTAGAACTTTTTAACATGCTAAGAGTCTCTGTAGATTCGAATGTATGCATAATCCTTTTATTCTTGAAGCATGTACGTCATGATCTTAAACTACTACCAAGGATAAAATAAATGCTAGTAATCTGTAGATCGTAGCAAGCGCAAAACCTACTTCATATTAAATTTAATCATAATGGATCATCTCAGATTTTTTTGAACAGCTGACTGCAATTTGGCTCCAACGTCTCAATTTATGTTCTTTGTAAAAACGCCATTTGAATGGCAGTATACGTAAATGGTTCTCATTTGAAGTTTTCTTTTTATCCGGTGGTATAAAAGCAATAATTATACAAGTCGTGATGAATAAAATTATCGAATCGCCACAGATGGATAGCCATTTGCGGATACACGTGTTCAAGTTAAAGATATTCAAACCCGCCCTCAATATTTAATTTAAATGGAAAGACTATTGCATAGTAGCAAGCGCAACAACTCAACCAGGATTAAAGTTGAGAAACTAGAGCATGTGCCTTACCAGCCTACCCTGTCTTATTATCCTCACAATTTTAAAGCAATTCAGCATCCACTAGTATATGATATATATGTTAAAATAATTAATAATTATCCTAAATAAAACTCGGAACGGCTTCTTTCGGCATCCTGAAACAAATCCAACTTGGATTTAAGTAAATAACACTTCGGTTGTAATACGAACAGAGTTTATGTAGTCTGTAATGTAACTTTGTAATTTTTCAATAGAACAAAAATAGGATGAAACCTTGTGCAAAATGCGACTCATCTACCGACATAATTCTAAATTGTACACCATTTTGTAAGAATTGCTTACTAGACAGGACCAAAAAGAATTTTATAAGGACTTTGTCACGAGCATTAGACACAAAGGGAAGATATGACAAATCCAGGAAGAAATTCAAAGTTATGGTCGCCTATAACGGATCCTTGTCATCTAAATGCTGTATTCACATTTTACATGACTATGTGTGCAACAGACCTCAAGTCGAAAGTATAGTTTTATGCAACATAAAATGTGCAGATTGGCATTCCCCTTACGAGATTGAGCGACTATCTACATTCCCAATTGTTCAAAAAACTATTCCTAAAGATCCTAATAATATTCCTCAGGGTCAGAACTTCATTGCTCTTCTAGATAATGAGTTGTTAAATTCAGCCATCGAGAATGATTGTAACATCTTACTCTATTGCCATGACACCGAGCACCTAGCCTCACAACTTCTTACCAAAATAGTCTGCGGAAATGCCGCCGGAATCGAAAGCTTTGAAGTGTTTGATAAAAAGATCGTGAACGCAAACGAAATCAAGGTCGTTTATCCACTGCAGGAAATCACCCGACAAGAACTTGTCAACTATGCAGAAATAATGAACATTGGTTTCACGATTTGTCATAATCCTGGATCAGATTTCTTGAACATAACCAAAAACTTTTTATTCTCCCAACAGAAAATAAAGGCGTCGACTTGTTCCATAATAACAAAAACACTTTCTAAAGTGAAAACACATAATAAATAGCGATTAACCGTTTATTTTGTTTGCATTGACTATTTCAATTAGCTCCTTGGCTACGGTCTCGTCTTTGAACAAGATTCCAACAGTCTCTAGTTTCCCATCTACGATCACTGAAAACGCTACTGATTTAGACTGTTGCGGCAATTGAAACACCTTGTTTTCTAAGAGAACCACTGCGTTAAGCATTATGGTTTTCATAGCGGACCCTTCTCTGTATATAACATGTAGTTTGGCAGCTGTTTCTTTATCAGCTACTTCTCCATCAGAGTCTTTAGTGCTTTTCTTCTTTTTATTGAGCCTTTTCTTTTCTATTTCATACAAATATACAGTCCCGTTCTTAGACTTTTTTGTCCACGCTCCATTTTCACTCAAAAACAAAGAGGCATGCTTTCCAGTAAATAATGGCGCATCCTCTTCTTCAATCTCCTCTTTTTTCACCAGCTTAAAGTCTGCTTTGGATGGGGTGTTCGGCACCGAATCTAACTCTCTATTGTCTGCTTTGGGTATTTTAACCTCACTACCGAATAATTTTTCAGGGATACTTAACTCTGACTGTTCTGCAGATCTTTTGGATGGAAGGCTTAGCTGATTTGTTTGTCCAAATTGTACTTTCTTAGGCGTTTGCATTTGTGACATGTTACGAAATTAGGAAAACGTATTAAAACAAATGTCTCAAAAAATAAAGCTAATCAGTTATATTTATCACCTGTGCTCCAGGAGAATACCCGTTATGACCAGTTATTGTTCGGCATCATGCAGGGTTTCCTTATTTCTCTGGAAGTCTTGTATCCTTAAGATTCTTTGACACGCATTTGCATCTATATCCGCGAATACATCTGAGTGGATTCACTGAAATAATCTTGGACCTTTCACGGTACCGCCTGATACTCTTACACTGCCCATCATTCCTGTGACAGCTGCAACGGTCTTTCTATTTTATATACTCAGAAATAACCAGGGTAGAGACTTTCTACTAGGAGCATTCTGCATTTTCCTATTTGACACACTACGAGCTCTCTATTCGCCGTAAGTATAACAGTCATTACAATTGTAAACTGTGTTCTAGTTACGCCCCTCGTTCTTTATTTTGTCCATAACCTGTAGTAATCATCGTATTTCACATTCGTGGCTTAAAGACTTTATAGATCTGCTTCTGTATATCAGATCCGTTACTTTGTGGTCAAATTTGGAATCGTCAAAAGCGGCATTACTAACTTCTATCCTGCCTTATCTGGATCTCTACAACTTAAAGTATACATGTTTACATTAATTCATAATTGATTGTGGTTTTGCAATCCACAAAGATTGGCTCTAGCGCATAGCTTGCTCTAACTATTTCTTTAGCCCATTCCTCTTTGTTATCAAATGTGTGGAACACTCTCGGGTATCTTAAGCGTCCTTTTAACAGGATATTGCACAATGTATTGATACAATATTCTCTTCCACGCAGTGAATATCTGCTAAACGCCTAAAACTGCTATTGCGATACTAATGTGCTTAAAGGTATTCTGTTATACACAGACCCGTAGAACCGCTTTATGATTTTGATACCTATTACAGGCTGACTTATACTTTACAGGCAACCCATTCTATAAAATGTGAACTTGTCATTAGGACATTGCTCTCCTCTTTTGGTAGACTTAAATGGTAGCAATATCTGGATCTAACGGAAAGTTTTTCGCGTGTTTGATGAATACATTTTTGTTTCTTTTTTGTCAACCCATTTACACCCCCAGTCTACGTTTCTTGGAGACTGTCACATTGTTTTGAAAAACTAGAAATCTAGTTACGTTTGAATTAAATACACGAGTTATGTGCGTTACATATGAATCTTGAAATCAAGAAGTTTATTCAAACTCTAGAGGGATACCCTCTTTTGGGTACATCCAATCGAACCTATCCTTGATTGCTCCATTTTGAATATCAACTATTGTGTTATATAATTCTAGCAATTTTGGATGTAACTGGTCCCCATATTTGAACGTCTCATTAGTTACTGAGTGATCTATTTGACTAATTGCAGTAATGACAACTAAATGAGCTAAAATATACCTGCTGTTCCAACAGCTCCAACAGCTTCGAATTCCGACAGTTCCTTGTATGGTATATTTCTATTTTGAACAGTTAGGCCCATCATTTTTTCTGCAATTTCACAAATTGATAATCGAGTTATTGATTGCAGGATAGAATGACTGGCCGGTGTTGACAACACATTTCCTTTGATTCCGATAAAGTTAGAGGTTGCAAACTCTTCAATGTTCTTTTTCTCCAATGGATCTAGATACAAAGTAATGGGGTATCCTTTGCTCTTGGCCTCACGAGCTGGTTTTAATGTTGGAGCATAGTTTCCAGCGAGTTTGGCATTTCCAGTTCCTTTCGGTGCAGCTCTGTCTAGGTCCACTATTAGTGCGCGCACTGGATTGATCCCGTTTGCATAATAGTTACCGACTGGAATTGCAAATACAAGAAAAGTGTACTCACTACTTTCATGTAATCCCAATTGAGCACCAGATCCAAACAACAATGGTCTTATGTACATGCTAGGTTCACCTTTCAGGCAGTCCTTGTTTCTATCTAAGCAAACTGTTATAGCTTCAAGAAACAGATCAATTGGTGGACATTCCATGGAAGAAGCAATAGCTGACAGTTGCATTCTTTTATGGTTCTCGTGTGGTCTAAAGCATCTTAAGACATTGCCTTGTTTGAATGCTTTTAATCCTTCAAATGCAGCTTGTCCATAATGTAAGCCAGAACTAGCTATGTGAATGTTCATGGTGAAGTTATCCTTTTCCTTGGCATGATATTCTAGTAATGACCACTTTTCATTTTTAAATACCGCAGAGACATATCCATTTGTATCTTTCCATCCAAATGACATTTTAAAACAGGGATAACAAGACAATCACGAGACATGGTCAATAAAGCAAAGCATACTTAAAGGATGATGCCAAGAAGAAAAGAGACATTTGTTTAAAAAGTGTATAAAGGCGATGAAGAAGATGCCAAACCCATGATACACACAAGACCTATTAAACTATTCTACACACTAAATCAATCACAAACCCTGATAAAGTTATAAAATTTGCCAATGGCAGAGACTAAAATTCTTAAAAAAACAGCTGCCAAATTATTGGCAATCTAAATTTGGCAACGGGGACACCTGTCAGACAGATACGGCTATGGGCTTTGATTTAATACATCGTTTGTCGCAATTAAGTGGATTCCATCTCTCACACAGAATTCATAACTGTAATATCACAGTAGGACAAAACTCGATGTTCTTCATTTTTATTGATGACAAGCGCATCCTAGTATTCCCAGCCAGAATGTATGATATCATAAGCATCGCCAAGCAATACAGAGTAGTTCTTTTGCATGCAGAAGTGGCCGAATGTAAGGACGCATATAGTACTAAAAGGTATAGAATTCTAAAGAAACATGTGTCTAAAAACTTCATTTAAGAGTAGGCACAATACAATTTGGTTAGATATGTCTAAAACTTACTCCGATTCAGTCTCACCTCAATGCAGTGAAAGCGTAAGAGACCGCTAAGGAATCGTAGTTAATTGCTCGGTCTGGCCCAGTTCTGAAATTTGAGAAACGATTTATGATATTTTTGAGTAGCAGTGTCTCAAATTGATTTAACGCTAAAGAAAGTTATCGTAAAGCTGCTGGCTTGCGTAAAATAGTGTCACAAAGTATCGAGTAGTATATAGTTCAAAACTTGAGGCAAATTCATTTACTAGTAGTCTCTGCTCTGTCTCATTATGGCTTCTGTTAATGTCTTCACTCTATCGTGGCTTTGTCTTGCTGTTTCTGTTAATTGCAATAGCTTTTTGATCCCAATGCTAAACTTGTGATCCATGTTGTATTGCATTGGTACTCCGCTAATCTGCAATTCCTCTAAAACCCGCTGTAGCTCCAACTCATTTAGCAGTTTTACCTGTTGTAACACTAATTCTACTGATGGTAAATCGTATAATGGCGCCACGTTTATCTCGCTCGTAAATGCCTCCAACATATCCATTTGTTGCAATACATTTCTGTACGTACTAGTACATATAATAAGCAATCTTCTGTCTTTTGGTGGCTGTTTCTTCAGGAGCACCAGTAATGTTTGTAAAACAGAATTAGAGAAACGCGGCCCAATGTTAACCCATTCTACATTAGTAATGTATACCTAACAATCTTTCTACACAATCTACTACTATCACACTTGTGTTTGATTTGTAGGAGTCTTCAAAAATCTTTGTAATTTCTCTAATCTTTTGCTGCTCGCTGAACCCTACCATAGTCTCAGGACTGATAAACTTGATATACGGGAATTCGCTTTTAGATGCAATCTTTGCAGCCAATGCTGTTTTACCACTTCCGGGTGGGCCATAAAGTAAAATACTAACTAATGGGGTTTTGTTAGAATCTTTAACTTGCTTAACAAAGAGCTCACCATGTTCTAATATACTAATACTAGACTGCAATGGAATGATTCCGTTGGCAAAACATTTGGTCAACTCTACCTCATCGCTACCAAAAGCAGCTTGAACTTCATTTAACGCCTGTAGAAAATCATTTCTATCAATTATGATGTTCTCTAAATCAGTCTTTAATGCAGCATCTACTTTGACATGCCTATTGAAGGCAAACGAAGTTGCACTGCGGACCAGACCATTTATTTCAGCGCCACTAAAGTTCTTTGTAATTTGACTTAATTCAGCCAGATCAACATCAGTAGCCATCATTTTGTTGTTAGTCATTTTAGCAGTGTGTATCTTGAGTATCTGCAGTCTACCATGCTCATCAGGTAATCCTATTTCCATATGCACTTCTAACCTTCCTGGTCTTAACAAGGCTTCATCAATCAGTTCTTTCCTATTTGTCATTCCTATTAAAAGTATGTTATTAAGCTGCTCTACACCATCCATCTTTGCCAGTAACTGATTAACTATTGAGTCACCAGTTCCCGTTCCATCTTGTTTTCCACCTCTTTGCCTACAAATAGCATCCAACTCATCGAATATAATTATATGCAATCCACTAGCCTCTCCTTTTTCTTTGTATTCTAGTTCAGCAGCACTAAAGAGTTTGCGGACATTTTCCTCAGACTGCCCAACAAATTTGTTCAATATTTCTGGGCCATTTACAATTATAGGCTCTTTACTATTCAGCATTTTACCAATCTGACGAGCCATCAGCGTTTTACCAGTTCCGGGTGGTCCAAATAATAAGATGCCCTTTACATGTTGAATTCCTAGCTTTTCAATTATATTGGGAGGGAATATCCGACTAGCAAACGCTCTTCTGAATATATTGGCAAACTCGCTATCCAAACCACCTATTCCTAATTCCTCAAACTTAAAGTTTGGTTGAATCAATTTGGTGTGATGTGCGTTTTGACCTGAAAATTGAATGGCTGTGTCAGGAGCAGGACTGAATTGTATATTGGTAGATTGATTTAGTATACCATAGGGACAATCGACCGATGAACTCAGATCTTTAGGATGAAGTGCTTGAATTTGTTTGCAAGTCAAAATCATATTCATGCCTTGATACTCAACTAAATACGGTTGGTTAACGCTAAAACAATGGTTTTTGAATATTTGAGAGATGGAGGAGCTAAAAGCAGTAGAGTCGATCTTAATTGTCAACTTTTTGGTCAAGGACACTTCAAATGCTAACAAGGTTAAAACATGTTCAACAGGAATCACCTTGACCAGCACAGATTGGTTTAGCAGACTATTCATCCATTTACGTTGCAGTAGGTTGGTGCCAATATCACCAGAATTCACCGATGCGTCGCTTGAACTTGTAAATAAAAATTTAGAGTTGCTTACTTGTAACTCCGCGTAGAACAACTGTACATTTGAAGTTAAATTTTTTACATCTTTCGTATTGAAATATAACATATTTGAGAATGCCATGCTTTCCAGAGGTACTTTATTAATTGAAAAACTCATTTGAAGCAAAGTAACAGGGATAAGTCATCTCATCGATTTCTTCATTGAAAATGTCCACCAATCGATGATGATTAATTGCGAATTTATGGATGCTGCTAATAAAATGAACTCATTATTAAATTACTCAAGTGATATACGTATTCGGAAAAACTTTTAGGTATTTAGTAATTATCGATTTCTATTATATAAATAATATTTGATGGTTAAGTGAGTTCCAACGGATTTATAGACTATGTTGCTCTGATTTTCTAGCTGAATAAAACTCAGGATTCTTTCTTTTCATGTATGACAAGCGTCGCCAAGACTCTTCAGCCAAAGTGTCTCAAATCTAAAGACATCAAAAAGCGAAATATAGCAGACTATTCTGCGCTCAGAAAATACAAATTAGATTTGTACTCGTAACAAACACTGCACTCTCCAAATAAATTGGCATCCTCTAAAATATTTTTGTATGTTCTTATTTTAACATTTTGCCACAATACTCCTTCACGCACATTGTTCGAATGGAAGGGAACGAAAATGAAGAGCATCAGGCTCCTAACAAACCAGATGTGGCCCTAGACTCAAGTGCAGAAGTACAATACAAGAGACGCTGCCAAGATGACCCTTCACCATATACGCACCAACGTTTATATATCTGATGGGATTGAAACCTGTATTCAAAGCATTCCTGGAGTTGCAATAGAGGCAGGCATGTTCTCCAACTACTATTTCCTGAAGCTCCCAGAAGTGGGTGAAGTACCTTTGCTGACCAATCCTTTTTCTATTCTGCCTTCAAAATGATTGCTGGCTCCCTCTAAGGTGGATGCAGATAAGTTTGGTGAAGCTCTCAAGACTGGTATCGTCTAAGACCAGACAAGCTGGACAAGTTTTAATACAGACATATCAATCAGATGCTCGACTACGTTGGGAAAGAGCCTACATGAATAAATATGGATGGCGCACAATCTCTAAATACAGCAATAAAGAGTATCAACAGAAGATTGGTCTGAAGAAAGCAAGTAGAGGCGCAATCAGCGTATGATAAAGGCAAGACTACATGAAGCAATCACTGAGTTACCTGGTGCAGTCAAAGCAGTGGGAAAGGCTATGAGAAGAAGAGGCGTTGAATTGTGCGATGTGACTGAAGACTGCACTAGTCAACTGTGCAAATGCTGTCACCAGAAAGTTGCAGACCAGAGGTGTTTATACGCAAGTGCTGGTTGACCAGAGCTTTCATGTGCTCCTAGGAGAAAGCTAGTGAAGGGGTTAGGATCCCAATATTCTCTTGCTCTACTTTGGTTCCCTTATGATGAGGTGAAATGTTTTCAGCGCGGGTAATAAAAGAAAGTCTAATTGGAAAACAAGAGGAAAGAAATTGCTAAAGCATAATGAAAGCATTTACTGGTGAATTGTCTACAAAGTTTAAATCCCTATTCGATCGCCTCAGGCCAGCAGAACCGCGACCAAATACTGTAATTTAGCGACTGACTTTTCAAGTTTCTCTGCAGAAATTATTGATTTCCTGGGAACTAAGCCTTTTAATTAGCAGCTATTCTTAATAGTAGTCTTGGGCCTGTTCCTAAAATTCACCTATTCTAAATAGTTGTACCAATCAAAACTTTTGGTAAGGATTTTCGGAGCTGCGACTCTATTTATAAGCAGTGTACTGTCAAGTATATTAACATGAGAATCTTCTTGCTAATCCA